>JAUMHD010007767.1:0-74347 GCA_032359135.1 Ulvella scutata
CCCCCCCCCCCCCCCCCCCCCCCCCCCCCCCCCCCCCCCCCCCCCCCCCCCCCCCCCCCCCCCCCCCCCCCCGCGAGAACTTGTGCTCGGAACAACTTCTGTGCCTTTGACCCACCCAAGCAAGCAATGCAATGCAATCCTAGTACACTCTCGATTAACACAGTCATCTGGTTTGGAATAGCTCACGCTTTTCTCTGCAGTTTTGCGTTGACACACAAGTTACCCAAAGTCAATTCGCTCACAGTCCTCTACTACTGCTGGGGCAGGCCGTGCTAGAGATCAGCACCCGCATTCCCCTTAAGGCAGGGGGGGGGTTGAAATGCCTGGTTGGATCGATGCCACAGGAAACAGCAACTAGACGATGGACCGGATGAACCTGAAGGTGAGGGGGGCGGGGAGGGGGGCAGGGGCGCACCCTCCGAAGGCGGCCTGGCTCTGAGTGTAGAGGGCCTCGTAGTAGTCGGCCTCCTGCACGTCAAAGGGGTCCTTACGCAGCACCACCGTGCGCGGCGGCAGCGCAAGGTCCGCAGCACACTGCAGCTTGGTGCGCCTCAACAGCACCTGCACCGCATGGGGTATTATGCACCATTGACACACTTGTCATCAGCCACTTGTCAGCCACAAATCAAATCAAACGAGTAAACTTCGCTCGTGGTCACCCCGAGAAATCATGAAGTGTTACATGTAACTCCCCCCAAAATGATTATTTAAAAACAATAAACAGTTTTTAAAACTTTTTTGATGTTTTTAACACTGTTTCGCTGACATAATTAGTCTTTCCCCGTTCCTCAACAGTGCTCCACATGCTGCACAGCCACAGCCTCTGAGCGTGCTCACCACTGGAGTATACAACCGGAGAGGCAGTGAATAGCCATGGACCGAAATAGGTGACAGGAACGCCAATAAAAACTAACCGCCACATCACTTGAATGGCACAACAGCACCATCACGAAAGTCTTTCCCAGCACGCATGCTCACCACTGCGGTGTGCATGCCACAAAACAAACAAAACAGCTCAGGCAGCGCGCTCTCATGGCTGGAAGGCCATGAGCCTCATGCCCCAAGGGCTGTGGGTGCACACCACGCCGGTGCGAATGGTGGTGAGCGATATGCCATTCACATAGCAGCTCTAGCAACGAACACATTCATTGTGATGACAACTAGAAGTGGCGCAAGCACCCTGCAGCTGCGCCTCGTGCTCACATCACTTGCCCTTCACTAATCTGCCGTGGTACAGGCACAAAGAGAAAGGGAGACCAGAAAGAAGGGGAAAAAACGCTAATCGGGAACCACGCCATACCCAAGAAGGGCTTCGGCCTCAGCTTCAGAACAAAGCTGAACTTCATAGCAGGCTGGAAAGCATCCCTTCCCACCAGTAACCACCAGTATTGTCTAGTTAGATGGAGGAATCACGAATACTTGGGACTATTCCTTGGGTGTCAGTCCTGATAATTAAGCGATACTGGTGACCACTGCTATTGTTCAATGGCATTGATCACTGCCATTGTCTACCGTTCCGGCAATACTTTGTGTTATTTGCATTTGGCTACTTGGGTTCATGCCTATTCACTGCCTTTCCGGTTTGTAATACCAATCAAAGGCAAGTCAGCATACCCCACAGCAGGCTGGCTGGGTTTGACTCTGAATGGTACCACGTTTAGGAGCACGTTGTGGAGGGTGACAGGCTATAGATCAATGACACAGGGAGATCAACAACACAGGGCAGGCTACCTTTGGAAGGATCTGGTGCTTGAGGATGAGCATCGCGATGCGGCCTCGGCCTTCGTAGCCTTGGTACTTGATCGGGTTTGCAACACGGCGGTTCCACCAGCAGTAGTGCGACATCCTGCTCCCCTGCATGCATCCTGCGCATGAATTTCAGGTCGCATTGTGTTGTTGGAATGTGGCAATCAAACCAATTGACTGACTGTCACAAGCCCAAAATGCAGCTCATGTAAAAAACTTTGATATATGCGCGATCCAAACAGCAATCTTTCAATGCGCTGGGGGCGCATTTGAGTGAAGGGGCGGTTCTTTTGTTCCAGCTGTTTTTGGCTACTCGGGTTCTGGCCTTTTGACTCCTTTCTGGGCTCTAAAAAGGTCATGCAAAGAACCGGGGCGGTGGCGAGGTGGCGTACCTTGCATAGATCACACTTGCGCACATCATTCTTGAATGGAAAGTCCAGGCTGCAGCAGCACAACCCGTGATCCACTATTGAGCAGAAACAATGCCTGGACCTCTTGCATCCATCCTCAATACTATATTACAGCAGTGATGCGTTTCCACAATGCCATTACAACATAGTAAAGATATGATAATACGTGTACATACTCGGATAAACACAACAGACAACCAGAAACCAAGCCAGAGCCACACATCAAGGCAAGATACGTACATTACAGCAATGATATTATAATACGTATTTCTTCTGTGTCAAATCTATCTCTTGGAGGCTTCCAAGACCTTCCAGGCACACACATGCAAAGCAAAACAGTGTAGGGGCAGCTGCAGTGGGAGCAGCAGCGCGCTAGCCAGAGTAAAAAACTGGGTACATGCATTCTTGCCCATTTAATGCATTTTCAGCTTAGTAAGATGACATTGTAACGAGACTTCAGTCTGCTGGTGTTTGAAACCCTTTGAATGCTGATACCTGGTAGGGAGAAACTGCAAGTATTGAAAATTTTATGAATATCGAGGGTGTGGGGGGGGCGCACCTGCAGCACTTGGTCTTGTCTGCGAAGTAGTGTGCAAAGGGGTAGAGGCGAAGGAAGCGGATGAGGCTGTACAGCTCTGTGACTCGGTTCTGCAGGGGCGTGCCGGTCAGGCACCAGCGGTAGCGCGCAACCAGCGCAAAGGCGGCTTGCGCGGTGTTGCTGCGGCGGTCCTGCACCCCCACGCCACTGATGGCACTTACTCAGTGAAACAACTGTTCAGGGAAACGACTGCTTAGTGAAACAACTGTTCAGGGAAACAGCTATTCAGCGAAACAGCTGTTCAGGGAAACGTTGTTGTTTGGTTTAATACATGTTTCCTCATGCATTCGCTTTGTCCCCCGCATCCTGTCGATGTAACAGCGGTTTAGGGAAACAACTTTTCAGGGGAAAGCAAGGCAATCCCTGACAAGGATTCACTCAAAAGACTGGATACAGGCAGGCAGGCAGGCAGGCAGGCAGGCAGGCAGGCAGGGGACAGGGGGCATGGCTCACCTTGATGGAGTGGGCTTCATCCAGAACCACGCGCCTCCATCGGATCTGCACCGGCTGCCTGCCATGATTGAAATACTGAAAGGTATTATAAGGCTACTATGACTGGGTATAAGGTGTACTATTAAACTACAGCAACAACTAGGCGAACGTTGACCTAACTCCATCTCCCTGGCCTCTGCTTACTTGAACTGTTCGAATGAAGAACATGAACAGAAACCAAGGAACGATTATCACCTGTCACTGAACGCCTGCCTGCATGAGCCTTCCAGCAGAGCTCGTCGGCCTGAGCGCCCTCTGGTCACCAGTGTCGCTTCATTTGTCAGGTGACACACCCAAACAAAAGTCCCAAATAATCAGGATTGTTCTATCTAACTAAGCGACACTGGTGATCAGTGTGAGGGCCCTCTGGTCAGCAGTCCTGCTTACAAACCGGAAAGGTAGCAAACAGGCATGCACCCAGACAGCCAAAGCAACTAACACAGAAGAAGGGTTGCTGGTCAGCAGTGCACATGAGGCAGCAAAGACACAGGAAAGAAGAGGACAGGAAGAGTGCAGGCACCTCATGCAGCAGGCTGCACCCATCAGGCTGCAGAGCCTTCTCCTTCTGAGCTGCTGCAATCATCTTGGCTGCTGCTGCATTGACCTGCCTGTCCAGCTCCTCTTCCTGCAAACACATGTGCACTCAGACAAGACTACAGTCACTGTTTTGCACGAAAACTTGCTGAAAAAAGGAGAAGTGACAAAGAAAGAAAACACATGCACTTCTGATTACAGTCATTCTCATGCATGAAAACTTGTTGAAATACGGAGAAGGGACAAAGCAAGAGGAGAAAGGAACAGGAAGGCTCCAGGCCTGGCAGGAAGAGAATACTCCCAAAAAACACACACACACAGAGGCCCCTGCTGGCATGCCAGCCCGCAGATGCGCATTTAACACTGCCAGCATGTGCCCTCTGCACTGCAGTTTACTGCAGGAATGACACAGCCCATGCCTCTATCTGACAATGATGATGTTGCAATCACTGCACTTGTGCAGAACGTTGTCATCCTGGCGGTGGCAGCCCGCTACAGCTGCACGCCCTCACAACACTGGCACCAGCTGCCAGCACGCTTTAACAGGCTTGGATCAACACAGTGAGAAGCAGCACAGTGGGCACACAGCAGGCTCGCTAGCTACAGGTATTGTGTCAGGGCCAGTACACACCCTGCTATTTGTGCTATGCTGCCACAGGTTGTGGCTACAGGTGCTTCCCCAGCACAGCAACGCATGCTAGGCAACAGTAATAAGCAGTGTGGAGCAAAGATGAGCATCAACGACAAACAACAGCGAGACGACAAGTAACGATACATCATGATGAGGTGGCAGGTGCGCATGCCACAACAGCACCACACAGCTAGTGCAGGTTTTCAGCTGCCAAGTGGGGGCTTCTAAAGTCGACTAGTGGCGCACAGCCGGGCAGTCAAACGAGCAGCATGCACACCTCCCGGTCCCGCCTCTCCTTCTTGCTCTTCTTCGTTTCAGTGACCTCAAGTGTGTTGTCGTCCTCGTCTCCAATCTCCACCACTTCGTCCTCCTCTGCACCACCTTCTTGCTGGTTCACTGGGTCTAGGCACCAGGCAACCAACTAAGGCTTGCATCAGCCACACAAGCAGACACAAACGGTAACTGAACCGCAACAGCTAACTACAGTGTACTATATTGTACAACCTTAGGGGTTAGGGGTGTCCTTGCAGTGAGCGGCACTGCAAGGAGCTGCTGTACTGGACGTGTCAAACAAGAGTACGAAACTCATAATAGGACAAGGTGTCAAGGACGAAACATCATGCTGAGGATCGTGCACACATGATCGCAACACCAACAAACAGATTGGTCACAGCTGCAGATACCTGGTGCTGTCGTGCTATTCGAGGGATTTCTTTTCTGTCTGTGATTCTAATTTTTATTGTTTTCAAAAACATTGGAAAATGGTGTTTCAATAAAATATATAGGAGAAAATGACTGCATGTAGTTTCTAGCTGTTTGGAGTCTTGCCCATGTACACTCCCCACTCAGCGTGTGTACGAGGCATGCTTACAGCACACACACTCAGCCTGCAACACGTTGCACACCTTCCACCTGCTCTTCATCAACCACCGACTCGTCATCACTGCTCTCTACTTCATCAGCTTGCTGCTGCTGCTCATCGTCAGAGCCCGGGTCCCAGTCTGTGTCCACATCACTGCCAGAGTCCTCATACTTGCTCTTCTTTGCTTTGCCCTTCCCATTGCCCTTGCCCTTGCTCTTGCCTGCCTTTTCCTCGCTTCTCGAGACTCCTTTCTTTGGCTGGCCGGCGCCAGAATCTCCGCGTTTCCGCTTCCTGCCCACTTTCTCCTCTGCAAGGAGTGGTGCGTCACTCAGCTCTGCTTCATCAGCCATCTCCGCATCACTGTCCAAAACAGAGTCCTTTGTAGCCATAGCCTTGACTTTAGAAGCCCTTGAGCGAGTCACTTTGCCCTGTGCGGGTTGCCCAGCCCCAGCCCCAGCCCTGGCTGATCTCTCGTCCTTTGCAGAAGACTTCCCAGCACCAGCCTTCTTCTTCTTGCCTGCACCAGAGAGCTCTGCAGCTGCCCTCTCAGGCTGCATGCAGTCGCTCCCTGAGTCATTCTCATCACTGTCAGACCCATCATCATCAGCATCGTCTGCTGCTGCTGCTGTTGCCGCTGCTATGTCTGCAAGTTTGCGCTTCTTGGGGGCTGGCTCCTTGGCCTTTGCTGCCTTGCGACCCCCTGTGCTGCTCTTTGCCTTGCTGCTGGACGCACCTGCAGCAGTAAATCGACTTGCTATGGACGGCTCCACCCATTGACGGAGGCTTGAGCTAATCACTGTGTTGACATCCGTGCGTTGACCCCAGCAGCAGCGCCTACCACGCAGACTAAACAATCCTGGTGTGGCTGCGGCAGGTCACGCTGTATCGTTGACACATTCAATGTAATGTGCTGCTCTCTATCTTCGACTGGCGTGCAGAAAGTGACACCCAGCAGCTGCAGACCTCGCCTGACAAGTAAAAATTGCAGGATTATGCCACCCTCCAAAGGCACAAAGGGATGGAAAAGAAAACAACAGATCACTTCATGTTTCATGTGCACAGCAAGCAACAGATCACTTCATGTTTCATGTGCACAGCCAGCAACAGATAGACACGTTTTTCATGTGCACGGTACCTTTTCCATCCTTACTGGTTGCGTTCTTTCCACCCTTCTTCCCTTTCGCGGAAGCGGCCTGCTTCTTTGCGCCCTTGACACTTGCACCAGCCGCTGCCTTGCCCTTGGCTTTCGAGGCAACCGTCTTCTTTCCCTGCTTCTTAACCTTCTTCAAATCTTCTTCTTCGTCTTCAGAGCCTTCCAGCTGCTCATCTGGATCATCTGTGTCCTCACCACTCATGTTCTCCACCTCATCTGACAGCTGCTTGGTGGCACCCTTCGAGGTGCCTGCCCCATCTGCACCTTTGCCTTTCGCCTTGCCCTTTGCATCCTGCACACTTTCATGAGTCTCAGCTATGACTAGGCTGCAGCAGATGCCGCAGATGCACAGCTGCCTGGCCCTTGCATGGCAGCCCCCCACAACACCCCCCAGAGGCAACTCGATGTGCTCCACAGCATGCTCTCAGGAGCAGCTGGCCACATGCTCACCTGTGGCCGAACGCCCCATGGCAGGCCCCCCATGTACACCTTGCATCTACATTCTTGCAACACTGTCGTAATACTTTGAATACGCAAGAACCTAAACACTTACAGCCTGACAGCTGTGAACCTTTTCCGGGAGATCTGAACCGGTCATTCAGGTACATATGTTAGCTAACTAAACATAGGTTAGCTAACTAAACTTCGTGACATTAATTCAGGTACTGATGCTGCTTATATTTATGAATCAAGCAGATGTGCACCTTTGTGTCTGCCCCTGAGCTGCCCACGCCACCGCCGCCTCCCATCCAAGCAGCCCGCTTCTTCTGCTGCCGCGCCTGCGCCTCCGTCTTCTGAGCGTATGGGCCACAGAAGTACCTCAGGTGCACCTTGAGCCTATCTGGCTGGAACTTCCTGCTGCAGTACTTGCAGGTCGCCTTGGGAGGCATTCGAAAGCGCCTGAAGTCCGCCTCCATGGTGGAGTATGACGTCAGCACGACGTCTGCTCTCTCCAGCTGATCTTGGCTGAAGTTATCATTGCGGTTGGCGCCGTGGTACACCACCACGTTGAGCGTGCCTGTGCCACACTTGCACTGTCGCCATGTTGTTATGCCAGGCTCAAAATTTTTTTTGATATCGGGTATGGTAAAGGCCCTGAAAGAGGCGTGTGAATCGAAGTCAATGGGCATAACCCACAGGCCCCAGGCCCCACAAGCCCTTGACGTGGCAATGCAATGCTATACAATGCAGAGCTGGGAGCTTGGAAACCATATTGCGGTGCATTTTGTCAGTGTATTGTTAGGCCTCTAACGCGTAGTGCAAGGTCTGTGCAGCACAATTGAACCTTGCAATGCACGCCCACAAGAGGGCAAGGAGAAGACAGGAACCCATCAGTAGTGAGCAGAGACACCAGAGCAGCCTGATTCGTGCTGGAGTTCCTTGCTGCTGAACACAGGCTGGCACAGGCGCCAGCGCACGGCACGCTGTGCATGAAAACATACAGCCCACAATTAAACAACACGCTGTAACACTGTGCAGCACAGAAGTGAAAAGAGGCATCATTAAGTCTTGCAATGCACTCTCTCAAGAGGGTGAACAGGAGTGGATGTGCCGGAGTTGGAGCAAGACATCATGGAGCAGTGGCGGGGAGCAAGCTTCAGACACCAAGAACCAAAATAAGAACTAAACTGACGGGATCCAAGACATGGAGGATAGACACAGTAGCAAATGCACACACCAGGGCTCGTGTACCGGACGATCTCCTGCTGCCATTGCAGTGCAGCCACCACAGGGCACACCACAAGTGTTGCGCCACAGAAGTTGTCGGTGCCTTCATCCTCAGGCTCTGCATAGCACTCCTTGGCCTGCACCATTGCGGTAACCAGAGGGTCCACTTTCTTCTTTGGCTCCTTAGCCTTCCCTTTCCCCTTCCTTGCAGCGTTTGTGGCAGCAGATGCAGGACTGCCTTGCTGCTCCGGGTTGCCTGTCGGGCCTTCGCTGGCTCCACTCTTTGGCTGGGCGCTTGCAGGGGTGCTGGTAGTAGCCTCTGCACCTGCTGTTGCTGCTGTCTTCTTGGGGGGTGGCGACTGGAATGTGGATGGTGCAGCACCCGCACCCTTCACATCAGAAGTTGTTGGATCACCACTGGCTTGCGGCTCTGCTGCAACGTCCGCTTGCCCGGGTGACTGTGCCTTGATATCAGCTTTGTCTGCAGGCAGTTGCGCCTTCGACATGCTTGATGGAGTCCGTAACTTCAGCTTTGAGACTGGTACCTCAACCTGGGCCTCTGCCACTGCTCGGGTACTGTCTGGACCCAGGATCTGGCCATCTTGCGGATGTGTCACAATGAGGGACACTGCCTGCAGAGTTTTTCCCATTCCCATCTCGTCTGCATCAGCACATATAGTCGGCACCAACACTGCACCTAGGCTCACGTTTGCTATCTGTGGCCAGCAGCCATCAGCTTTCAAACAGGGCCAATTCACAGTGGATACTCAGACGTGATTGGACACGACTGTATCTGCATTATCACATCGAGTTCTGAGTGTCGTTATAGCAGGACATATTTCGAGACCGGGCAGTTGTTTTCAGTTTTCAAACATCACCATGAATTGAAAACGCGCATACCTGCCAGGATACCTCCACGTATTGAACTCAGTTCCTGATCGATTCCCCATGCTAGAAATTCCTTCTGGTATGGCAACAGCGGCAGGCGGAGGCAGGCAGCAGGTTCCCTGGAAGCTGTGGGGGCCGGTTTCGTGAGATCTTCGGTCCCCAGCTGCTCTTCAAGAGCTTCCAACTCTTCCTTCGTCGTATACGGATCTTCTTCCATAACAACTTCATCTGCAGCACCCGTGTCCTGAAGATGCATAGCAGAAACAGGCAGGCAATGTGCACAGCAGAGGCCTGCAGCTCCCACTAGCGCACTGTCTCAAGCAATTCAATTCAATATGATTGCAATTCAGCTTCGGACGCTGTATACTAGTACAGCTGCATACTCATAGGCAGGTACATCGCGCCTGCTGCCACAGCATGGCACAGCACTGCACTCAGCGCTACATTTGGACTTATATTTTTCGAGCGTGCACTACCGTTCGCTCATATATACGACTACCAGCCAATATTTAGAAAGTGGTAAGCGCATCGCTGCATATGGCTTCGTGGCGCAGCAGGTGTTTTTTAGTGTGACCTGCATGCCTAACTCACCTGCGTCCCCCGCCTCTTCAGCTTCTGCTACATCTTCAATCTTCGCCTCTACTTCCTCTTCAGTTTCTTTGCGCTTGCGAGCGCCGTTCTTTGGTGCAGTTTTCTTAGCACCGTCCGTCGCTGCCTGTTTGCCGGCTGCCTGTTTGCGCGGCATGGTGCCCAGCTGACTCACGCAAGGGAACAGATCTACAGCGTCAGAGGCACGCCACAGCTCGAAAAATTGGAATTATATCAATCACGGGTGCTGTGCGTGCGGAGATCTTTGCACACATGGTCATGTTGATGTGGTGAGATATTGTCCACATGCGTTTCGGAAATGATGTTTGAGCGTCGAACCACAAATCACACAAAATACCCCATCCATCATGCCAGCAAGTGATGAACCACACGACGGTCAAGAAAGCCATGCAGCCACCATCCTTACGCTGGTGTCTGCGCATGGTCGTGCACACATCAACACTCCACCGAGAATGAGTGCTGTTGCAGTGGGTGGTACTGAAGCTTGCACCCCACCCGCAGTGCACCTGACACCCCAAAACTGCACCCACGTCTACGTACAGGACAGTGTGAGTGCCAGTTGTTGGAGTGGCGTGGCACCTTGACTGTGCGCCTGCCCCACCCTGTGTGAAACAAGAGTTGCCGTAAGGAAGCTCGTGTGCGCGTCGGCCAGATTGATAGGTGATATCTGAGCCCTGGACCTGGCCATCTAACTCTGGAACCTCCAGGGGTCGGGAAGGGCCCTCCCCGACCCCTTCCTCGTACCGAGTACGAGCCCCTCGAGGGGCTCGTACTTGGTACGAACATGCAGTGCAGTGCAGTGCAGTGCAGTGCAGTGCAGTGCAGGGGGAAACTAGGGGGAAGCATGGGAAGGCAGGGAATGGGCCATATGACGACATCATGCAGGCAACGTCGAGATTGGTGTCGCTGGGTGGGCCAGTCGCCCTGCAACACAACCCTGTGCCCCCCCCCCCTCTTACTTTCTCGGTGTAGCGGCCCGCCCGCCACCCGGCCCCCCCAACCGAGGAAATCTGTTATGCATATCGCCGATTACACACGCAGCTCAAACTCTCTCTCGCACACGGATATCTCAGGCACTGTGTGATAGCATGCACAAGCGCCGCGCTGAAAGCGAATCTGCGCACGATCTGCCTGACCCACAGAACATCTGCAGCACAAAATTTTCACGTGCAGCAGCCTGGGCTGTGCACAGCAAACGATCATCCACTGGCGCTGTTGCTACCTGACCCGTTGGGGTCGTACACCATGCCGAGGATTCCAGAGCGCTCCACAAGGAACACGATGACTGCACCCACCACGATCTCCAGCCTCATAAAGCTGCACACAGAGGCAGCCAGCGTCTGGACTGGAGATTGCAACCTGTTGCTGCCGCTGAAGTCAACACACGTGGCAGCTGCTACAGCAACATCACAAACAACCAGCTCTTACAAACCAGAAAGGTAGTGAATAGGCATGAACCCAAATAGCCGAAAGCAACTAACACAAAACATCCACCACTTCACTTGAATGACACAACATCATCATCACAAACAACCAAGCGCTACTACCTAGATACATTATGTCGTTTTGGGTTCTCGCCGTGTATCTGCCTTTTCGGGATGGTGGTACAGGATGTCTAGATATCCTGCACCACGATGCTGGGGCTCAGATATATCTGACGCCCAGCATGTGCATGGGGAGGTGGACCACACACCTCGGCACCTGCCATGGCGCGAGGGCCTTGAAGCCTGCCTTTTCGTAGAATCGGCAGGTGGAGGTTGATGTTATCACGTAGAGCTCCACCTCAGAGGAGCTCTCCACGAGGCGCCTCACAATCTCGGATCCAACCCCGTACTTCCTGCGCATGTGGGCTTGTGAACAAGTGCTGCTGTACCACGTGGCATGCATGAGGGCTTGCAAAACTATGCCTGAATACAGAATCGTGTTCTGCAGGTCGGTGCCCTGACATAGGCAAATTATGGATTAACTGGTTGTGCTTTTCGCCTCTCAGTTGGAACAATCCCGGCGGGCCTGTAGAGCACTGTTTCAGAACTAACTTTGAACTCCTGGTAGTTCCATCCATCCTTGGACAAGGCATGACCAACGACTGTTTTCAGTACGTATGTGTGTATGTGTGTGAAGGGGCATCGAACACAGGAGAGGTATTTTTGTTCGAAATATTATCACTCACATCTTGTTGATACAAGCTCAATCAACGGAAAAGCCTGCAAATGTGGTCGTAGTCGCAGAGGTGCGCATGCAACTACATAATGAATCACACCGGTGTTCTGGCTTGACATACAGCGATCTCAACTCTGCGCTATCAGATCCATGAGGCACCACCTGTCCAAAACCCACCACAGGCTCGGAGTCTGTGCAGGCAACAACAAACCTTTCCGCATTCAAGCCGAGGGGGTTCATCCTACAGACATACGTGGCTTGTCAAGGGGACAAAAGAGAACATTGGATAGTTAGCTATCCCGATGCAACAGGGAGAGTATTTCTGCCGCTCTCTGGGAGGCATCGACACGCTTTTGCTGCCAAGCTGTGTACACCTTGAACAGAGACCAAGTAGCATCAATACTAGCAAGCAGAACATCAGGGCACCTTCAAATTCAACTTTTACTTCTTATGAACAGCCAATCTACGCCAGGGTGGGTTGAAAGCAGAGTTCATAGAGCGCTCAGCACTTGTGTCACCGTGCACAAATCGTGAAGGGGCACGCACATCTGAGAGATTATAATTCTCTGAATTTCTGGACCATCAGCATCTGTACCCGCTCTGTATTGGTAGTTTTGGCCAGGCTCTGCTTGCAATGGTGCACCTCCGAATCTAGAGTGGGTGGATCTACGATGGTTGTGAAAACGTGTCGTTACCTGCGCACCAGCACACGTCCGAAGACTATACATTGCTGAACTTGAACTACTCATGCGGACTAGCGCATTCACTGCGTAGAGCCGCTGCCTGGATGAGCATTCAAGCACACTTGAACCGAATGGAAAGCCCCGCCAAGGTTCTGAGCTTCATTTCATCATCCAGCAGTCCACCAAAAACTATTGTAAATAGTTCTGTTCAACAATTCTCCCTTTCTGCACCTGGTGCTCTGTGGAGTGTACCAGCGGCATGGCATGATCTGTCACAATGCATTGGCTCGAGCCACTGTGCACACAGGCTGTCAGTTCTGCAGGGCTGCACTACTGACCTCCATAAGAAACTGCTGATAAGGGAGACTGTTTATCACTCGCAATTAGGAGTCGGAGGACCCTTAGACTTCCATCTCCACCAATCCATTACCACGGGAACTGCACACCTGATCACCGTGGTGCCTTGAGCAGGACTTGTGCACGATGGCGCTGTCACGGACAGCCAAGCTGATTCAGTTCATCAACTATCGTACGCGCCGCTATTCGTGCTGCAAGCGCATTGCGAGCACGCCGCAGGCTTCCAATTCGCTCCATGCTGTGATCAATGCACTAAGGGAGCTTAGTTTGTTTGCAGGAGTAAGACTCACGATTCTTGATGGACGTCAAATCCTTGGAAGGTGTGTGCTTCGGGCACTTGCGGTGTTTGACTGAGCACACATTCTCTCTCAGCCACCCAATAATGCTGATGCGCCTTGCAGATTCATGGCTTTCGATAAGCATCTGAATATGGTGCTTGGTGACTCCGAAGAGCTGCGTAAATTGCCTCCTAAGAAGGGGCAAGATGAGGTGAGACCACTATCACGTCTCTGGTGCATTCCAGTGTCACTGGTGCATCCGAGTGCCCTATGGTGTTCATTGAGATCATAATAGACTAACCTGTGGTCCTTTAGAAGTCTTGTACCTTGCTGGCAGTCTGTGTAAACACAAGCCAAGCAGCCTGACGATCGCAGTAGTGACAAACAGCAGGTGTCCTGCAGCGGGAAGAGAGGCGTGTTCTGGGCCTCATCATTCTGCGAGGTGAAGAAATAGTTTCGTTGGTGCTGGAAGGACCACCTCCTGCAGAAGAACAGCAGCCCTTGCATGCGAAAAATGCAGCACCTGGGGTGGGCGT
Organism: Ulvella scutata; assembly: GCA_032359135.1. NCBI lineage: Eukaryota > Viridiplantae > Chlorophyta > Ulvophyceae > Ulvales > Ulvellaceae > Ulvella > Ulvella scutata. The sequence continues at coordinate 13,606 of JAUMHD010007767.1, forward strand.
GGCAAAGGCTGTGGGCAGAGGCATGGCACTGCCTGCCAGCGCCCCAGCGCCAGGACTCACGGGCCCTGCTCGTGGGGTTGGGGGTCCTGCACCTGGCATGATGCTCCCCAAGCCACAAGTGCGTGCTGTTCTGATCTGCTTTGTAAGTGCCACCAACAACGCAGAGGACAATGAGAATCCTCCCTTTGCTCACGCCATTCTTGGGTTTGCCCTGCCAGCTCTGATAGGGACATAGGGTGCAGGGTGCATGCTCTGTTGCTGTGCTGATTGTCGGGTGCTCAGTATCAGGTGCTGAATGAAAGTATCGGGCGCTGCTCTACTGCATGACACTGTCCGCGCCATGCTCAAGCGGCCGTGGCCTCGTCTCGTCTTGTTTGATCCATCGCAGCGCAGCACCAGGCAGCATGTTTGCGGACCCAGCTATCAGCATCATGCAGCTTGCTGAGAACCTTCCTCATGTCTCATTCGCCTCCATCACGTGTTCTATAGCACCCACATAGTTAGTTAAACAAGCGGCAGTGTATCAGGCGTACAGTTTAATTGTCAGCCGTCCTGTTTTCAAGTGTGTAGATATGTGCAACACGCTGATGGCTGGTAGGCTGCCTCCTACTTGCTGTTGTGTTCTGCTTGCTGATGGCCAGTTCCTACCGTCGTCGATGCATAGTATCTCGATTGGAAAGGCAGTTGAATGGCAGGACCCAAATAGCTAGTCAACCGTGACAATATGCATGCATGCAGATGTCTGCACCAGCAGCCACTCGGCCCGCAATGGCACCTCCCATGGCACATCCAGGTGGAGGCATGCCCCCTCCAGGGGGCCCCATGGGGGGGCCACCAGGGATGCAGCCACCCCCTCAGGGGCTGCCGCCTCAAGGAATGTCGTTTGGGGCGCCAAGGCCAGGCATGCCCCCTCCAGGGGGCTTCAGACCGGCGCCTGGAATGCCCCCGCCTGGCGGCATGCCGCCTCCAGGGTCAATGCCCCCACCTCGCCCCGGCATGGCGCCGCCACCTGGCTGAGCTTCTACGAGCCAGGCACCACTCTGGACTATGGCTTTATCAGAGCTGCCTGGCTGCATCCCCGCTTGCAGTCATGCCTGTTTCCAGCTGCTTGGGGCACTGAGCTGGTGCGTGAGGCAGGGCGCTACCTCGAAGGATGAGGTGTGGGGGTGCAGCACCTGGGTTGGTGTTGAGCGCTGTGCTGAGATACCGTGTGAGGGCCAAGACACCGATGCATGTACAGCAAAGAGGCACAGTCAGCGCAGAACCCTAGGCTCTACGTACAAGCATTGTGCTGCAGTAGGCTAGTGTTCGAGCTTCCCTGCGCCGGACCATGGTGTCATACATTGGGATCAAGATTCATTGTACTGCACAGGTGTCCAAATCCCGTTGACTGTTTTGCCACATCGGTACCGGCATGAGCCCCTGCTCTGCGCGTCACAGACATCAGTCAAGAGTATCTCCACCTTTTCACGGGGTTTGCAATACACGCCACTGAAATCTTCTTGAACTGAATTGTAGGCTGGTGACTACACACACTGCAGGGGCTCCAACGCGTGTGAACTCAATGCAAAGTGTCTTCACTGCAGAATCGCACAGGTCCAGCTGAACGACGTGGACGAGATTTGCAGCACAGGGGTGATGATGCAAAGTGGTGAAGTACAGTAAAGAGCATGTACACCATCCCTGCCCCACTACAGGAACCCTTCAGAACTTGTGAAATGCCTAGCCTGGTTGTTCCGCCCCAGCTACCTTATCCGCCCCAGCTACCCAGGTATACAGGCTTCGAGACAACAAACCGTCGAACCAAATGGCTGTGGTAGACATCTGCAATTTTTCATTTGTTACATCATTGACTCCATGAGTCTACGAAATATCCGAGACCAGCAAGGTTCAGAGCTACTTGCTACGAGTTCCAGTCACAACGCACTGCTTGTGTTGGAAGCTGCAGCTGCCTGTGATGGCCTGCTCCGTTGCATCACCCTTCTCACCCACACAGACGAACCAACTAATAATACATTTTCAAAGGACTGTTCGTGTCAATCTCTCGCTTGTGAACGCATTGTCCTTGCATGCCGATGCAAAAAGGGGCAGAAACTGACGCCTGCAGCAGCTTACTTGACTGTGATGGTCATCTTCATGCCTGCGCCAGCATGGGGGTCGCAGTACACGCCGTATGTGCCGGGTGCGGTGAGCTTGCGTGTGACGGTCTCGCCCTTGGAGTTCAGGTAGTCCTCTGCGGAGAGCGCATCAGCGTTCACACCGGACTGCATGTGCACAATACGTGAACAATATGTCTCACAGCACATCACAGATGACGCGAGCAGCTGCAATGGGACTTTGGTTCAAATAAAAGCAAATGTGAAGTCAAGCTGTTGCTAGTCATGGCAAGCATACATTCTGGCCGCGGAGAGAATCGGGAGACAGGTTGGATAAGAGCAACTTCGACACAGAGGTTGAAGCGATGCTGGTTACAGGTAGCGACGGTTACAGGTAGCGACAAAAGTACGCGTGCACCGACACACCAGAATCACGAGGAACCTAGGCGCAACCCTAGATTAAACAAAACAAAATGTACTATCCGGAAAGACTATGGGAGTCGAATGCTTCCCTCGTGCGTTCTGAGACACTGGTACCTGAGAAAACCAGTCTTGACCAGTGAAGGGCACTCTCGTAAAATCCGGAGGCCCTGGAAAGCATGTATCATGCCAACAGCATGTTCATAGATACTTTTTACTGCGCGAACTTCGGACGAAAGTTGCAAGGTTTTAAAAGCGATGCAAAATCGACACGTTTCGAACAGTAAGAATCCTACTGCCGCCGACTGCAAGTGCCTCTGGAACGCATACAATTGCACAGGCAGCACGTATCGTGACAAGATGACTGTCGACAGCTAAATATCTGCTGCAGATCGGACCACAGGTCCTGTTGTCAAACGATGGCGGAATAAGGCGTGTACGTGGCACCGACAGATCACACAGTCTGGCACGGGCAGGCGAAGGGCTGTGAGGACGTACTGGGACAGCATCCTCGTCAAAGACGATGTTGTGGGGGAAACCAGCGTTGTTGACAAAGTCAATGGTCTCGCCAGCAGAGACGGTCAGGGAGGATGGCACGAATGCAAGTGCGCCGTCATCGCCCCCGAGCTTCACTGTGGCAGCGTTAGCCGCGAAGGTGAGGCCAAGAGTAACTGCAGCGGTAGCAGCAGCCTTGGCAACCTTCTGTACAGGTGCAGCCAGGCGTGGCGCAGCGGCCTTGTTAGGGGTGATAGTGATAGGCATTGTTGCTTGGCTAGGGCTTCGACGGTTAGCAGGAACTCAGATTCACAGAAGGAACAAGGAACACACTGTACGATCGTGTGGGTCGGAGAGTTAATTACAGACTGTACCACAGTGGTACTGGCAAGTGGTACATCAAGAAATCGGTCAGGATTGATCATGAAATCTTCGCGAAGACGCTAGAAGCATCGATCGACATACGTGGCAGCCAAAAAGTGATACCACGTGGCGATGGCGATTGCATTTCCACCAAACGCCACGTGGGCACAGAGTTTTTGGTACCAAGCCGCCTTTGCTCACCACAAACATGCACACCAATTCACGACCATTTCAGCTGATTCGTCATCCACCTTAGAATTCCGAAGGGTACAAAAAGCTCTGGCCAAGGTTCATGTCCCCCTCGGGTTCAAGCAAGAAACGGCCGTTGGGGCGAGGCTGCGCTACTGGCCGCGAACCACACCATACATACCCAAGAATTGGGCTTCGGCCTCAGCACCCTTGAAGGAATGGGACAACTTTGGGCAGCCACGAGGCATTCACATCTCACCACAGAGGCAAAGACAGAGAGAGATTACATTGATAGAGATTACATCGACAGGACTAGAAATTCTGCAACCCAAAGGCTGCCCAAAAGGTCACAGAGAAACACAGGGTCACCAACAGGGACCGGATCGTGTGTGACAACATCACCAGCCAGGAGGATACAAGCGGCAATGACTGAGCACGCCTCAGCACAGACACCAGCCTCACACTCCCGCAGGAACACAAATGGTGTGTAAAGTAAAGTTACAGGCATAACTCCATAGAATGGCTCATGGAACCCTCCACTCCCGCAGGAACATAAATAGACCAAGAACCCAAGGGACACAATGCTGACCCACAGATTCTTGTCTGACAGGGTCAAGACACTTGTGCACAGGCACCCATGCGCTCATCAGAGCTGCCTGTCACCAGTGCGTGCATGCATGCTGGTACACCTGCGCCACTTCCGCATGCTGCTGTGTGTGACTGTTCTTGTTCTTGTCCCACCCCTTCGGGGGTGCTGATGCTGAAGCCCTCTTTGGGTATGACATCGTTCCTGATTAGCTAGTTTTGTCCTGCGTCGTTTGTGCGAGGTCGAGCTAAGTTGGCGTGCGATGATTTGCTGGTACATGAGCCATTCTATGGAGTTATGTCTGTAACTTTACACATTAGCTAGTTTTAATGTTTTCTACCGTTGTTTCGGCTGGGCCTGCCACTGCCCTCCAGAGCGCTGAGGCCCATGCGGTCAGCGTGATCCTTGTTAGGCAAACTTTTCTTTTTGGGTGCGTGCACAGCAAGAGCAGCCTGTTCACTACCTTTCTGGTTTGTAGTCGGGACACGAGCAGCTGCTGCCGTGCACGCATCCCTGGGCTGCTCAACCTGCTCAACCCCCAACTGCTTAGGTTGCGTGCCTCTCTGAGATTGCTGACCTGGCTATTGGTTTGCTCCTCTCCTTCTTTCTGTGCTCTGGTTGCTCTTGTGCCTGGCTCATGGAATTTCCCAGTCATGCATTCTGCTTTGCGCCAGAACCCTTGTAAATAGTGTAATGTTACAGGCATAACTCCATACCCTTGTAAATCGAACACACTGTTACCCTGCAATTTTAACTGCTTAGTAAGACAGGCACAAGCTGAGGACAATGCTGCCAGGACAGGTCTGGGCTGGGCAGTGCAGTGCAGTGCATGCCCGTACCTTCCATGACATGATCTGTCCCCATCACTTAACCGTACCTCTGCCTCTGACACGAATCTCCCTCGTCATGATCAGGCGACCCTGGTCAGGTGAATCTCCCTTGTCCGGCAGGCATGCATGCGCGCCATGCATGCCTGCCTCACGAGAGCGCAGAATGCGTATTCGGAGCTCTTTTTCTGCATTCTCGGATTCTGGCCCGTTTACTCAGCGGAACAGGCAGCAGCGTTGTTGGCTTCTGTCGCTGAGCAGGCTGTCAGAGTGCCCTTTTCATCTTTCTGTTTCCTACCCGCCCACGTTCTTGCTCTCTTGCTCAGCCACAGCAGCACCTCTGGGTGGCCCTCGCACATTCATCAGCAACCCGTCGCTGCTGCTGCTACTGCTGCTGCTGGCCTCCCCCTGAGGAGTTGCTGGATGTCGTTGAGCTTGTACCAGGTATGCAGCCTGTGGCTGAGGGGCCGGACCTCACGGTGAGTTTGGGAGTCCCACACCTCTCACAGCGAACCTCACAGCAAGTATAGCAGTATGGGGTACGGGAGTGCCAACCAAGAGCACATCCTCTGTTCCTTGCAGCCTCTGTGTTTGCCTCTGAGGTCACGTGTGGTCCTCCATGCTTGCGGGTGGTGAGGCAGAAGGCCCTCCTGGGCATGGGGTTGTCCCTGACTAGGTATCGTTGTTATTTCAAACTGGAAATCAATAATTAGGTAAGAACCTAAACTGTCAGGAGATACTGCCACAAAAGAACCGTCGTGTCCTCCAATATCCATCCATTCCCCCGCGATTAAAAACAGTTTCAGGCAGCGCCACCAAACAGCCCACACCACCTCCTCCTGCTGCTCAGAGCTGCACACACTCTAGCTGGCTCCCTCCTTAACGTCCACCCCAGGTGCAATCTTGCCTGACTCAGAATGATATTAACTTGATAGCTACCCGATACGAACTCCGCTTGGGGGAACGTGGCCGTAGCAGCGGGTTTGCATCCAATAAATACCTAGCCACCGTGAGCATGTGGCTACTTCAGGTATCGCGTCCTGAGCACAGGCTCCACAGCCACTCAAGAAGGGAATGTTTCATAAGCTTGGGAGGCTTGAGCGCAAACACACCGCGTCTGTAGCCTCTGCAGTCGCAGCCTCAACGCCTTTGCCGCCAGCAGCTATGGCACAAGGTGGAAGAAACTGCATGGCTCTGATACGCAGTGCCTCTCACACGCGGCCACTTCCAGTGCCAGCCTGTGAGAGTTGCACTGGAAGTGAAGTGTGGTGCTCGCCAGTGTAGGCAAGTACTGGACTGCTCCTAGCTTCGACAGTGCCGCAACACAAGGGCACATACCTTGGCCTATGCCCTTGTGTTGTGGCACTGTCGATGACATGTTTCAAGGTCTGGATAGCGTATGGATCAGGGTGTATGGGTCTGGGTAACAGATCAGTGTGCCTCCATGTGCATGGGAAGGTGGTGTCGGTCGTGCAGGAATGCAGCTGTACACAAGACGTTGTGCAGGTGCTCGTGAGGGGCTGCTCGGGCGCCTTGGAATGGTGTGTTTACATCGACAAGGGCACGGCTTGGAATGGTGTTGCTGTGTATTGTCAGAAAGGTGCTGTGGACTTGCAGGTGCTACAGCATCTGGTTCCAGAGCTGCTAACTACAGATCCCACTGGGGGTGTCTTAGCTGTTTTCAACTAGAGCCTGACCATGCCTTCACTTGGTACCTGTTCGTGAAACCACCTTAAGAGGGCTGATCAAACCTCACGTACAGCGGACTTGTGAGACCGCTCAGATCACCTCCTCGTCCAAGATGTGGAACCACAAGGAATGGGTCAAATGGGGGGGAGGGGGGACGAGAGTCTGAGAGTGACGTGATGTTTCGGATTACATTCAGGCACTCCTGCTTGATGCAGCGCACTGCTGCTAGTATCGTGTATTATAACATGCACAATTGCGCTGTTGTCACAGGGTGGCACCGCAGCCACCCTGAACATTGGCAGCAGTCCGACCCCTCCCGCCATCCCACACAGGGAAGCACGATTCTAGACGTCGCGTCACATGCATCCCATGCACACATGCAGGTCACAGTGCGACGTGTAGAAGCGGCCCAGTCCCACCCCCAGATACACACCCCAGCACACATGACGTCCCATGCCACCAACTACTTTCAAGAGCGGTCGTACACGACTGCACTCCCTGTGCTTGACAAACAGGATCGCCAAACGAACTGCTGTCAACCGCAACCGAAGGGGTGAACTGATGGAGTGCGCAACCGCAACCGACCCCATCGGCTGCCTACTCAGGGAAACACTTGACCCCACAAACCACATACTCCCGCCAACGGCAACCCCAACCCCACACCTCCTTACTCTGGTCCCACAGAATGCAGATGCGCCCCAACTACAAAAGTGGCTTAGACTCGATCTAAACTGGACCCAATCTAAACCATGCGTGGCAGCTACTCTCTGAACTTACAGCTCCGCAGGCACAGTCAGGACTGCTCCAGCACTCACTGCAACTGCTGCCGGGCCTTCATGAGCCGCTTGATCACCTGAAGCCACGACGAGCACTCGCTCCAGTGGCTACCGGTGAGCTTGACATGAATCGACTTGGCAGTGGCGATGTCACCAGATGTGAGAGCCTGGCTCAGAGCCACCAGCAGCCCCAGCACCTCCTCGCTGATCTCATGAGCATTGAGCTTCCAGAACAGAATGCCCAGCTTCTTTGCGTTGTCCTCCATCTCACGCTGCTGCAGTGCATGTTGCGCCAGGGGCTCGCATGCCTGCACACACAGTGAGTCTCTGGTGTCACCCCACACACACACTCACATGGGGCCTAGTGGTTGCTGGTTCGATACCTATCATGACCTTATGGTTTCTACACTCTCACACACACTCTGTCTATCTCTGTTCCACAGTGCTGCAGTTTTGCGTGCTGCATGCGTGCTGATGAGTGAGGCAGAGAGCGCTGTGCAGGGCCGAGACTCTCCATGTTGAGTGCAGATGCTGCAGGGATGATAGCGGTGCAAGACGATGCAGTACAGGCAACACACGAGGGTCTTAGAAAGCGACATGCAGGAGCAGACGGCACAGCAGGTGAGGAGGCGTGCCTGGAACAGCGAGTACATCTCCTGCACCACCTGTTGGGCTGGCCCTGTCACAGCGCTGGTGTCCACATTATAGATGGAGCAATCAGCAGGTGGGCCTGGGGGGGGAGGGGGGGGAGCGGCGGGTGCGGGGGGCGCTGCAGGCTGCTGCTGGGCAGCTGGTGGCTGGGGGGTCATCACGTGCCGCGGTGCTTGCACATGCATGGGTTGGAACACCGCAGGCTGCTTCTGTGGTGGCGCATCAGGGACAGGCGCTTGATGGGAGTACTGGGAGGTCGGGGAGAAGGGCTGAGGGGAGGGGGGCGGCCTGGGCGGATATTGAGTGGCAGGCTTGCCAGGGGGTGGGGGTGGTGGTGCGTGGGTCTGGTGGTACTGCGGCTGCACTTGAGGCTGAGCCACAGGTTTGGGTGCTTGGGGGGCATATGAATGCGCAGCAGGCTGCAGTGGAGTGCCGGCGCGAGCGCTGCTGCTGCGAGAGTTGGCGGCACTGTATGGCACCTGCGCTGGTGCTTGCGGTGCATAGCCGTGGTGCTGCGGGGCCTTGGCAGGGGGCTTGGGCTCAGCGGGGGCATACTGCTGGCTCATGTAGGTTGGCTCCTGGCCGTAGCCGCCTGAAGGGTCATACTTGAACTGATTGTACGCTGGGTTGGCCGCTGGGGCAGGTGTGGCCCCGTAGTAGTTGTTCGCTTGGTACTCGGCTGTTGCAGAGGAAGGAGCACTGTACTGCTGCGAGTAGTCGTACTGCTGGTACTGTGCGGCGTATGCAGCGTACACTTCTTGCTGTGCTTGGGATCCCTGTGCGGAGGTGGGCACCAGCACGTACTCGTAAGGGAACATCGCCGGCTGGATTCCCTCTGGCACCTGCACAACCACTCCCTCACTGTCTGCCACTTCGCCATCGTTTCCTAGGCTAGATTAAGATGGTGTTCTTATCACTGCTGCGAGCACAACAGCGCGAGAATGGAAGCGAGCTGACGTAGCAGCTACAGCGACCAAGCAGCACTTTACGCCTGCTGGCATGGGGAGTGCCACTTTGCAACATCTCCCCCTGCCACTTCGCAACAGCTTGCGGTGTTACAGCTGGCTCGGAGACTCTTTCTTGCAACAAAGGCAGCGCACTCAGGGAAGCGAGCATGGTCTCCTTGGCAGCACAGTGGAGTGTCAGTGGCGGGGGTGCTGCAGCTTTGCGCGGGGAGCAGTAGATGCCTAGTAAAAACATATTAGGCATCTACTCGGAGAGGTCGGAGAGAACGATGATACATATTTCTTTGAATAATAAAATCATATCCTGAAACGATGCTTCAACGAATACCAGTTCATGATCATGCCCACAGCTGATTCCTGCTGGACATGCACAGGAAGGGCGCACCTCACTGGGCGAGCACTGTGACACACGGTACTTCAGCACTGCGAGGCTGGGCGCAGAATCTGTGGGCAGCTGGTCCAGCAGCGAGAGATAGGTGTTGGCGCTCCGCATGGCGCCCTGGTCCACCAGCCGCAGCGCATAATTCGCCAGCAAGTCTGCAAGGGAGGCTGTGGCTGCCTGCTGGGCAGCTGCGAGGCACAGTGAAATGGACTTTTCTAGAACACTCTGCAGACGGGGCACCGGAAGAGAAGCGTCCGTAGCCTCGGACAGCCACAGGGTGACGGCGGCATCAACATCCGCACAGCAGATGTAGCAAACAGCTGCTGCGTGTCGCTGCATGACACACATGACGTCATCTGGGAACCAGCAGATCAATATACCAATAACAGCATGAATTTCTGACATGCAGGGAGCCGAGCACTCATTACGCAGCGGCATCTGGAGCGGATCTCAAAAACGATTCCGGGATGGTGCTGTGGTGCCATTCAAACGCTTTGGCAGGTTACCCCGCGGATGTACATTTTGGACCCTTTTTACTTTGCAGGTCTGTCACAGCTCAAGTACCTAACACTCCTCGTGAGCGACTCAGCGACGTAGAACGAATACTGCGTGGCCACTGATCGTCATGCAGTGCACAGCATCAGTGGGACAGCCTGCGCACCATGCCACAATCATCCAAGCGCTTTGCAAGCTTCGTACAAAGGCGCCTGAAGTCATGCTGAGGCACATACGTGAGTAGAATGGCCGCAGTCTCCGCCCACCTGCCCACTGGGCGCGTCTTTATCAGCGACTCATAGTCATCACGCATCTGTGCCTGCACACCACCACCGCCACGGGCATGCATATGTGCAACCCGAGTGCAATAAGCGCCCGCATATCGTTCACACGCCGCTAACCATCAACATGCACATGCACAGATAAGATTTTCAGACATTGAATCTGCGAGTCTGGCGTACGAATGGGTGCACGCATACTGAGAGAAAGTTTTAAGACAACACATCCTGAGAAACGGTTTTATTCCTCATACGCTTCAATCACAGGGACTTGTACTTGAATACACTGACCGAGGGATGCAAAGATGACTGCACACGACAGGAGATGGACAGGGCAGGGACAGAGCGATTGCCACAGAGTGGACGCACACCTCGACAACACGAAGGTACGGCTGAGGGCAGAGCTCCATGTAGCGACTGAGCGTGGTGCGCCACAGCGCAGGGTCATTCGAGACGTGCGCCACCACCAGCGCATCAGCGAGGCGGTCGTGCGAGAAGCATGTTGCAACAGCAGATGCATGGTTCCCCACGAACAGCTGGCGCTGCAGGTCGGTCTCCCCTTCCACCTCAGCCTCCAGCGCGCCGCTGTCCCCATGTGCGATCGCCTGGCCAACGTTGGCACTTGCGCCACCACGGCCGCTTGCAGCTGTGGGCGTTGCTGCTGTGGCTGCGCCGAGGTTGTCGAAGAATGATGTCGGGCCGCCACCGCCCATGGGCGTGTTGCCGCTCCCCCCCACACGGGGGCTTGTGCCAGGGGGGTTATCCACGTCGAAGAATGGCCTGGTGCCATCCTCTGGCTGTGGATGCGTGTTGTTCTCATTGGAAAGGATGGATGACGACCCTAGTAGGGCCGCCACATTCTCAACCTGCTCGCTAGCACCGGGCCGGGCATTTGCTGCGACTTCATTGGTGAAGCCAAGGCGTGACAGCATCTCCGGAAGCCGCTCCTCGTCGCTTCTCAGCAACACCTGTGCTCCACTACCGTGCATTGGCGCTGTCGAATTGTACACAGAACTACACTTGTGGAACTCCCAGGTGGAGTGCACAGCAGCTTATATCAGAAGCATTGCTTCAGTTTCACACAGGAATATATGTGAATCCAAGAGTAAGTGTGTAAGGAGACTCCGCAAGCAGGTTGTGGACACAAACCTTTGCCAGGGATGCAGCAACAGCAACTGCTTCAACATCTACTAGCACAATACTGCGCAAGATGAGGACTCCAGTCACACACATGAAATCGATCAGAAACCCGGCAACAAAGGGAAGCGTGAAAGTGTCTGTGCATGCATACACGATCAGTGTAGACTATGGACAATGCATTCCGCATGATGACAGGCTAAGCACTGGCTATGCACTGGGACACTGTCTGTGCCATATGGAATGACAGCACACCTCAATAAAGCTCCAGTACTCACGCTCAGGGTCCACTTCTGCGCGTGCTTTCTGATGGCAGTAGGACCGCAGGTCGCCACTGATTGCCTCTTCGAACGCCTCACTGTGAGCTTTGAGTTCGGGCTCAAGTGTCAGTGTGCGCACACTAACCGCACGCACACTGTCACGGCCCACAGGTGGCTTTGCAACTGCCAGCTTACCACCAAAGCCAAATCGAGCCACCGCGCGGCGCTTCATCCACACAGGTGGCTTTGGTAGAGGCCGTGACACCCGCTGCGAGATAAGCTGGCCCGTGGCAGGGTCGGTCGCAGCCTCAAAGCTACAAGCAATGCCGGTGTAATGGGCCATATGGATGCCTTTGCCTGCCTGGGACGACATGAACATGCCCTGGCTGAGAGGACTCCAGCCAACCTGCAACATACCACTCCAGCGTCAGTGCTAAGGTGTCAGACACAACCAAACTTGACACTTACGTATCAACACAACCAACCTTCACACTTACGTATCAAGCACACAGAGAGTGTTCACATCAGCCGGTTCATGAATCTGAGCGACGACCAGGAGGGGGTACCTGGATGGCAGGGCCTGGCTCATGTGCTTGGAGGCAGCCAAGCCTTTCACCTGATCGGGTATCCCAAACGATGCTCTGAGCATCCTTCCCAGAGGACAGAAGTAATCCCGCATCCTGGGGGCACCATGCAACGTCTGTAACACCGCGACTGTGGCCAACAAACTCCAGAATGGGTGCTCTTGCCTGCACGCCACACTAACCTCGGCGCAAAGATTGAGCACTATTTTAACAGCAGAACTTTGAATGCAAGGAACGGATGCAAATTTTGAATCTGGTGGTGATTAGTGCCGGCAGCAGCAATAAAGGCAGTGTGGCAGCAGCACAGTACCTTACGAAGATCCCAGAACTGAAGGGTAGGAGACCTGTCATCTTCTGAAGCCAGTACGAGATGTGTTTCACCTGCTGGCGCCCAAGAGACGCCTGAAATGCGGCGGGGCAGGTTCTCATCCACGAACTCCAGAACCTTGCTGCGGTTTCTGGAATCGTACAGGTGGGTGGCTCCGTTCGCAAACCCGATGGCGATAATGTGAGGGGACACGTTGTTGAACTTCAGAGACAAGACCTCTGGGGATCCTGAGCGGAATTGGGGCGCATAGGGCACCACTGTTGCTGATGGGGCAGCATCTGCACTGGCCAGAGCATCGCGAGGCTCATGAGGGTTGGTGATGTCATACAGCAGAACCTCGCCCGCTGAAGTGCCGCATGCAAGCATGCTTGGAGTGTGTGGATTGAACGCAAGGCTGTTTACCTACAGAAACGGTCTGGATCAGGTAGGAAAGCTGTTGTGTACACCTGAATGTCAATGCCTGTGTTTGAAGCACTGCGTTATCACCGCATGGCGCTGCACATTCGCAGACCTTGCGGGTATTACCTGTCCATTCTCACTGGGCTTCCACGTATGGATCGCAGGCTTGACAGTGGCCTGATTCAGCATAGCCATTGGATCCCACAGAACAACCTCGCCGGAGGAGAGAGAGCCCGCAAGAATTCCATACTGCACACGAAACAATGATTCGTAGACATTCTCGTGGCTGTCGCATCGGGTGTGCGCGCAGCAGTGTACTGCACACTGATGGAATGAAATTGGAGTGCTGGGTACTGCACCTTGCTCTTCTTTGCTGATATCCCAAAGGAGCCCCATTCTACACTGACAAGTGAAGACTTGAGCGGAACAGATGCACCTACACGTGGCAGTTCTAGCCCAGGCTTGGCCAAGTCTAGGGACAGGATCTGCATACATATCCAGAGTTGTTCACAGTGCTTGCAGCGTACTGCCTCTGGACGCTTCAGAAGCTTTTGAAGATCTGGATCAACATACATACTGCAGCGATCACGAGAAACAACGTTGGTACATGGTCCGTCAGCTTCATGCCAACCGCGTTTGGCGACTGCACTGTGAAGAGCGTGATACTGATTTATTCTACTGGGACACTGTAACCTTGCAAATGTAGCGTATGTTCGTAGTGATGTAGCGTACCTCTAGCGCTGGCTGGGACGCCAAAGCTTCGTCCAGGTGCCCGTAAACTGCTGTCCCCGCAACGACCAGCGGGGCTGCCGGACAGAAAGCAAAGTACGAAGGCTTACTATACTGCTTCTGCACACTCATTGCAGTCTGAAAGCCTCGAAGGCGTAGCGTATTCTGAGAACTGACAAACAAGGTGCTCGAGGTTTCGGCTCACTGCCCCTCAACGAGGCTCAAGTCGCTCCTCCATTCTGAGAGCCTGCACGTTTATCAACTCGTGTCGCTGATCTCTGAGCTTTTGTACTGTGTATGGCATGTGCTCGCGTTTCCTACTTCCTCCCTCATGCATGTGCATGACTAGCCCCCCACTTCCCCCTTCACGCTCTGGCAGGACTGGAAACTAGTACAGCGGATATACAGCCTTACTGCTGCAATATAAGTGCTTCTATATTACGGGAGGAGCTGTTCTCACAGCCCATTTGTTGTTCACCTGGAGCTCCACATCTGTATTCTCCCCAGGCCCATTGGCCATCCTCGTCATGGTTTTGTCAAAGTAGGAAGAGCAGGAACGGCTAGCAGGATGCAGGAAATCTTCCAGCACGAAGATTACTGTGGAGCGTGCGAACTGGTCGAGTGCCCGGACATTCCTGCTTGTGCACGTCGTGAGGACTCCACTGTTCTACTCCGTTGTGAACAGTGTCCAGCAGCGTACCATTATTGCTGTGCTGGCTACTATGACAGCGCAGGTACGCCGGTCCACGTCCACGTCCGCATGTATTGCGAGTCCAGTTCGAATCGTGTTAGGCTGTGGGATCACCGCAAGTCCCAACACGTAGAGGTATATGTATTGCTGTAACGAATAATGAATACATCAGATGCTTGTGCCTGACAAAACTTGAACTGTTGCGCCTGACGACACAGAGCAGTGGCCGGCGCACCAGATTCGCGCAGGCTGCTGCCTGGATGGTCTGGTCATGTACAGCCTCTCGTATTAACTGAATATGCGTTCCTTCAAATCGCTGAGTCTACAATACAGATGGGCCAGCGAGTGGGGATCGATGGGTGTGTTGGCGATGTGCGCACGAAGCTCCGGGAGGTTTCAAACGAAACTGGGTAGTCCCAAGCGCATCTGCGAGGCCAGGATCTGTGGCGTACATCTCAGAAGAGTCCGCAGAGGGTGAGCCACGCTTTCACAAAGCTTATGTTGTAAGCTCCCATGGCTCATGTATAGTTGTCCAGTTCCAGTCCAATGCTACCATAGAACCTCGCACGGAGAATATTGCACTGGAGAGCACGCGGGTATGGCATGGTAGCATGTCCCAGCAGGTGTGGGACGAGCTACCAGGTGAGAAGTCCAATGACAGAACGTTCATTCCAAAATCGCGCAAGTACTGTCCACCTTCCTTTAAAAAGATTGCAGAGCAGCACGGTGTTCCAGTGCCTGCACATGTTGCTCAGCCAAAGCCTCTATTCACCTTTCATGATGCTGGCTCCTCACTCCAGCAACCCAGGCAGGCAGAGGGCAACACAATGCGGGGCGCTGTTGGCAGCGGTTCACACAGCACTCGAAGAGGCACTCGTGCTGGGCAAAGCTCTACTGCACTGGCAATATCTGCAGAGGATGCAAGTAGCCTGGAGGACAAAGGGAGGACATGGATTGATGCAGTTCGTCAATTCGGGATACGTGTTAAGGACAGTGCTTTGGCAAATATTCCAGAGTTCATGAGTCTACGCAAAGACCTTTTTGTGCACTCTTATGCGGTGTGGATGGTAGTTATGGTACGCCCTATCCAAGTATAACGTACGCACACGAACGCTACAACAGCAACTGCAATCACACGACCGCCCTTGGTGCTGAGAATTCTGCAGGACAATATGTCCCCAATTTCGAATGATTTTTTCTTTGGGTGGTTCCTCGTAACATCAAAATGGGTGCCTTGAAGCTCGTGGTACTCACATCCATGCGACTCAAAGAATGACATCTGTCCGCTTTGCTTGCACTGTGGCTGCCTGTAGTTTTTGCTTGCAGTCGCTTGTTCAGGTGATTCACGTGCGCACACCTCATGCTGAACCGTGGGCCATTTGGTGCAGGCATGGGGAGGGGAAGAAGTGGTGTGCGAAAATAAGCTGTGGAGTGCTCTAGCAGCAGTGTTTGATGCACCCAGCACAATGACCAACCGTGCGCAGAAGATGAAGCAGGTTTGGAATCAGTTTCATTTGGCCCGGCTCACAAAGAGTGACGCTCAGTCGTTCTCTGAAGTGCTAGAGGTGCCTCCAATCGATGGTGACCTCCTTTTCTCCAAATCGCATCCAGTCATGCAGCACTGGCCGGGCTGCAAGATGACCACGCCGCCAGAAGGTGGTAAGGTTGCCCGAGCCTCCAAACGTGGTGCCACTGCAGCAGCTGGCACAAGTGCTGGTGCTCCACCTGCCCAGAACGGATGCGCAACTGGTGTGGGAACGCTTGCTCTTGCCCCAAGCTTGCCTTGTGCTGACTAACCTGGTCATGGCTGTCAGGTCGGATAGCGCCACAGCTTAGTCTTTGGAAGAATAAATTCAAGTCAGTTTTTGATGCTAGGTAGGTACACTACTTTTTTCGCTGCACAGCATAGCATAAGAAAGAGGTGATTGCCACTTGTGAGTTGACAAATCTGTGACTAGTTTGCAGTTAAAGGAGCACCACGAGCTAAGGCCCGAGGCAAGGGAGCTCCGAGAGGGCGGAAACGCATGCGCAGCGTGTCCGACTCTGACCACGACAGAAGTGTTGAGGTCGAAACTTCTCCTGAACCATTCGAAGAGGAGGAGGAGGAAGAAGAGGAGGCGGGATACGGAGACAGTGAGCCAGAAATGGCGGCCAGAAGCCCAACAGGTGTTGCTCGAGTGCCTCCAGCGAAGAAGAAGGGCACCCAGCATGGCCGCAAGCAATCGAACGGAGGCCGCAGCCGCACTGACAGTGGACAGACGGAGCTCTCAGAAGATGACGATGATGTGGGTGGTGGAAGAAGAGGTGGCGAGCGTGCTGCATCTCCTCAGCAGCAAGCTGACGACTCGGATGACCCCGATGGGGCCGCTGGTGCAAGTGCGGACCCTTCCCCCTGTCAATATGGTCTGGCCTGACCCAAATCAACAAGCATGATGGCGAAAACACAGCATGCATGCATGATTCCTTTCTTGCTCTGTGGTGTTATCATGAACAGATGGGGCAGCCAACAAAGGTAGCACATGCAGTGTTGGTGGCTGAGGGGGCGTCCCGGTTGCGGCGGATGCCCATGTCAGCCCTCCCTCCCAAGCTACCGCCGGGACTAGATCTGCCAGACGGTGCAATATCTGCGGAGTTTGCGCGGCGGCTGCGGTTGGGGGACTACATGATCCGCCTGGACTCCAGCTGCATCCACACAAGCCTGCAGCCCAGGGAACCTGCATTGGAGTTTGCACGTCAAGGCTTACGGGGGGAAAGCCCCAAAATCCAGTTTGTCAGCACAGAGAAGGTGTGCTGCCTCCAGCATAAGATGGCTGAGTGGAGCAGGTGGTGCTCCGTGGGCATTGCAGCGGGCGACAGAGGCTGATTGTGAGAGTGATTGAGTGCGTGCAGGATTACCTTGGTGGCTGGTGGGATGCCACCCTTCGTGGTTCGCGAACAGGTAGCGTGCTTGAGGGAGGGGCTCGGTTCCTGGTAGAGGAGAATTACCCTGGCGACCCAGATGACCCATACCCTCAGACCTGGGTTCCACTAGTGTATTATGGGCCCCAGCCGTACCCGTTCCAGACTCCTCAGGTGTCGTCTTCGAATGCCATTTTTCAGGACAGTGCCTCGCATCAATGTGATGTGTCAAGTTTCATGCTGCCCCGGGTTCTATTCTGCGTGCATCATGCTTGGTTGCATCGCACAGACAGTGAAATTGCCGATGCGGCTGTTGGCTGCTTCCAAGAGAAAGCGAAAGTGCGAGGAAGATTTGAGCGGTGTGCAGGTGATGTTGCGGCCGGTTCCAGGCTGGAAACCTGCAGAATCCAGAGAGGAGGCTCCAAAAGTGAAGGTGGGGGAGCTGGTCGAGGCTGTGGACGTTCCTGAGGAGCAGGAGGACACCGTGTTTTGGCGAGGCTGTGTCCATGAGCTGAAATCAGACGGCCAGGTGCGCTGCTCAGCAGTGCTTGCCCTGTGCTGGTTGTCCATGGTCACTGGGGGCCCAGGCATAGAGCGCATGTGATGTATAACACGGTTGCAGGTTGTGGTGCGGCTACTGGTGGCGCCGTACGGCAATGCTGGAGTATCCACAGACCCTGAAGAGGCAGAGGGCAACTATCAGACACATCCTCCAGAAAGAGTGCGCAAGGCACCGGTCGATGACCTTATGGGCATGGTTCGAGAGCCTTCCGACGACCCCGAGAGAGCGGAGATCCGTGCTTTAGCCACCACGGACCAGATGGAGCTGCAGGTGAGAACACAGGATCGCTGGCCACAAGTTCACTGTATCAACGTTGAAACTACTGCCTTGTATCCAAGTCGTCGCGATACTCCTCTCCGTCTCAGTGAGGAGTAGTCAGTTGAATTGTTGTATTGGTAGGTTATTGAGGCATTGGTAGAGCGTCAGGTCACAGCAAGCGACACTGCTTCTGTCACACTCTTGACGCGCAAGTATCACAAACGCTGTGCTGAAACTGATGTGTTTGTGTGCGGTGAAGGTGTTGCAGCATACGAAGCTGATTGTGGGGCGCTATGCCGGGGGCAAGGCTGTAGTTGCAATTGAAGCACATGCCACCTTCAAGACTGCCCAGGCGGCGCACCCTGACGATCAAGAACTAGCCAAGGTAATCAAGAACCGCAAAGCTTCTACAGCAAGATCACGCAAGCGCTCCCCCTTGCATGGCGCAATCAGTTCAGCATACAAAGCGCGTGTGGCAGGCAAGCCTCCGAAGTGCGCTGCGAAGAAGCGAAGCTCCAACGCCACTCCAAATGGGGGCCAACAAGGGGGGCCTAATGGGGGAAGGACGGCTGCAAGCCACTCAGACGCAATGTTTGCGCATGCGAGCGTGCAGGGCATGAATGAGTCCATTGCGTCACACATGAGAAGCTCAGGGGTCGCTCCCCTGCAGTCGCAGCGGTCGCTTGGCAGTGGTGGCGCTGACGGGGACATGCGCAGACACTCTGAAGAGCTGCAGCAGCAGCTGGGCAGGCAACAGAGCATTCATGATGGCCGCATTTGCAGCACTGCAACCCTTGATGCGCAACAAAGTGGCGTGCATATGCCCGGGCGCTCTGCACTTCATGCTGCAAGCCCGAGCAACGCTGGCAGTCCCTTTCCTGGCACGCATGCCTACTCTGACCCGATGCCGCGCTTTGGAGGTGACATGCCGATCCAGCCGACTGGGTTTTATGCAGAAGGAAACGGCTCAGATTGGGAACTCAATGCACTCGCGCAGATGGCAGGTGTTCGTGGGCCAGGTGTGCAGTATGGGGGCATGCCCAATCCACAGCAACTCCTGAATGGAGGGCATGTGCAGAGGTATGTGAATTCATCTGGTGGGATTAGTAGAGAAGGACTGGCTCAGTGGGGTGAGCATCAAACTGGAGGGCAACTGACACAGCATAGGATGTCCGGACAGGGCATGGGGTTTCCCGGCACATGGGGTCCTCATGGGTGAAATTGGGTGCACGGTTTTCTGCTGGGGTTGAGCACCTGTGAGACCTGTGTGTTTCTCATGATCCATTTGAAAGGTATAGCGAGCTACAGTGTGCAGTGCAGCGATACCTCTCAACCATTTCTATTCGGGATTGAAAGTGACAGATTCAACGTCCGGGAAGCAAAAGTTCTGCACGTCAACTTTCATACGAATTCTGCGACAGGACTGCCACAAAACGACATTATGAGAGCTGGACCTTGCATGATCTGATATTGGGGACCTTGCAGTGCTGTGGTTGCATGAGCTGCACTCCACACCCAAGTATCGGCGCTTTTGCTAATGTCCCCATCACTTCATAACAAAGGATGGAGACCATGCCATGCTCATACATCTGCAGCATGTTTCAGCATTTCTGTGCTGCGTGGAAATCACCTCACACAGCATCATCTCAGGCATGGCCATTGAAAAAGCGCGAAACCATTCGTGAAAACTCTAGTTAGCACGCAGAAAAGCGTTCTTAAATGAGAGTTGTTGCGCGGCAGTCGTCTGTTTGCATTGCAACAGTACTTTCCGGTGGATTTGGGTGCTTTCAACTGCGCCACTCGGGCGTACGTCTTATTCAGCCCCCTCACAGATACTTTTATTGCTATGCTTGTATTGTTCGGGACACCTATCTCGGTCTCCTGCAATAATGCGACAGGAAGCCTGGAGTATATCTCAAGATACATCGTGAGGATTGCGCTGTTCGAGACGTACTGTTACATTGAACGCACCTGAATCAGGGACATAAGTGTTATTCACTAGTTTATAGCTGATATCTGTCAAGCTGGATGTGTTGTGGATAGATCAGCTGTGTGGAACCGTCAGTTATATACATCCTTGTATGTGAGAGACTGCGCACAGGTTGTCATGACATCGATACACAGAAGGTCTATGCTTAGCTTCTAGTCTTTTTCAGTCATGAAACGGGGTTCGCGAGCTCAACCCGGGACCAGGCTGGGAGCAGCACGCCACACTGCAGTGTGAAACCAAACACAGCCAAACATGGCTAGTACTCCCATGTACAAGCTGGACCGCTCGATTTTGTACACATGTGTTGTTTCCAGGTTTCGGATGGCGTTTTCCTTAGGCAGATTTAGAGAGACCTGGAGCTTTTCAAGGCAAATCCATCGT
Organism: Ulvella scutata; assembly: GCA_032359135.1. Classification (NCBI taxonomy): domain Eukaryota; kingdom Viridiplantae; phylum Chlorophyta; class Ulvophyceae; order Ulvales; family Ulvellaceae; genus Ulvella; species Ulvella scutata. The sequence continues at coordinate 34,035 of JAUMHD010007767.1, forward strand.
CGCCAAATCAGTGACAGCTGGCGAGTTCCGATGACATGGTAACCAAGTAACAACGTATTGTACACCTATGTGCGGGATTTCAGCCGCAGAAACGCCAGCTGATGAAACAGGTAAAAATTGTATGCGCCGATCTTCGACTGGGACGCAGTTGCGAACCGAATATCTAGCCAGATCTGAATGAGTTCTTGACTCAATCTTGCTGTTGTTGCTGTAAATGAAAACGCTAGAAATATCCTGCGATGAATTGTTCACGTCGGGTGGTTGCTCTATCCTGAGAAGTACGTTGTCAGCAGCAACTCGCCCAGAACAAGCTGCAGCACACTCACGCGGGAACCTCTTGCACTTCAGCGTTGCCGTTTTTATGAATTCCTAGGGAGCTCCATCCTCCACGTACTCTTGTCTGGATGGCGAGGGTGAAGAGGCAGCCCTCAAAGGGGACAAAGAACGCTCGCAAGAGCGTGCAGGCAGCGAATGATGCATCCACTAGCCAAAGGAAGGTAAAAGAAAACAAGAAGAAAACAGTACAAGAGGGCGGGGGAAAGAAAAGGTGTCCTGTCCACCCCATTCAAAAGGACAAACCGTCTGTGTCATGCACAGCGAGACAGATAGAAGCTTTCTGTGCAAGGATTCATACAAGCTAAAAGTTCACATTGATGTTCGTATGCAGGAGGTTCAGGCCCGGTACACGTGCATTGCTTGAGATCAGAGCACTGCAGAGAACCAGTAACCTTCTGATACGACACCTGCCATTTCAGCGGCTTGTGCGTGAACTTTGCGCAGAGTACACAACCGGACCCTTCCGTTGGACTGCTGAAGCGCTTTTGGCGTTGCAAGAAGCTGCTGAGGATACACTGGTGCGGTTTCAACTTAGTCAAAGTGCCAATGTGCAGATGTGGTCACAAAACTTAGCAGCAGTAACCTGTTTCGCTTTGCAGGTGCATCTCTTCGAAGATACAAACCTGTGTGCAATACACGCGAAGCGAGTTACAATCATGCCCAAAGACATGGCTCTAGCACGCAGACTTCGTGGACCTGTTGCAGGCATCTCTTCATTCTGAGGTCTGAATTTTGGAGCACTGTAACAAAGAGCATCCACCATCATCTTGTTACAAGTAGGGATGATCGGGAGGGTGTATTGCAAGTCGAGTTATAGTGGACCAGGAGCTGTCTAATGAATTTGGGTTGAAACCCTCGGTGTACCAGAGTGCTGTAAAGATGCCCAGTTGCACAGGTTAGCTTCTCTGTACAAACCTCGCTTTGCATGAATCGGAGTGTATTGTGGCGTGCGCAGAACTCAGGGAATCGTAAGCAGAGAATTGAAACCCATACGTACAGGATAAGTACCGACGACGCATCACACATACCACGGACCCCAGAGTGAACACCATCGAACTGAATGGCAAAATCCAACCCCCAAGCATAACATGCACGCACTGTCATGCCATCAGCCCGACGAGCACAGTCAAGCACAAGGCGGCAAGACAGCGCATTGGGGGGAAAAGTAAAGGGCTCAGGTCGTAGGAACAGAGAACAAGGCGCATGTCAGCTCCAGAGTGCTAGCCTGGACACCGTGGTTGGGGACCACGTCTTTCCTATTGAGGCATAGGGTTGGCTGGGTGAACTCGCAAAGCAGCTATATCCAGTGCACGGCACAAGATTTTAGGCGTGCTTCAGGTGTGAGCACAGCGCGAACACGTAACACAGCATGAGTCGAATTAATCGGGGCAGTCAAACTCGGTTGTGGATCCATCCTCGGTACACCACCCCCAACCAGTGGCAGTGGCAAAGGGTGAATGACAGTCCCAGTACCACAGCCCCACACGAACTTGTAAGGAGGCCTTGGCAAGCTGCAAACAGAGACACACAAAGTTCAAAGAGCTGCAGACGTTGTATGCCAGTGTGTCAAAAGAAACAATGTCGCAAGCGACTGGGGGCAGCTCGAGGGGGCGCGGGGGTTCACGGCTGTTGGGATGGCATGTGTGAGCATCAGTAGTCTGCTCTAGGAGGATGTTCAGCAGTATGTACACACACCCCATTCTCAGCATTTAAAGTTTCTGCTTCACACCCCTCAACTGTTTGTATGACCCATTCAGCGATTTCCTGCGCAGCAGTCAGGCTGAAGGGTTTGCTCCTTCTGTTTGCCACATTCTTCTTCTTTACCATTTGCTACCTTTTTGGCTTGTAACTTCATCCTGCATGGCTACAATTGTAGCCATGCAGGATGAATTTTGCTACATTGCGAAGTGGCTACCTGAGTCCTGCAGCGGTTGGCAAGCAGTGCCTGCTTGCCTGCAGTGCAGCATGACAAATGTACTCACAACACTATCTGTGTAACTGAACTTCGCATGGGTGCGCTGTGAGGTGTACTGGGACGTGCACAGCCAGCAGCGCGCACTTGACAAGCGGCCATCCGTCCTCTGAGCCATGGCTCTTCGCACTCTTTTTTCAACATCCCATTTGTCTGCTGTTTCGAGCTGGTCGCATGCTCTCAGACCTTACAGCTCTCTTCCTGCCGTAACGCCAGCCCCATCCACATCCGCAGAATATGTTGTATCCAAACTGGACGACTTGATGGGATGGGCCCGAACAGGCTCCATGTGGCCAATGACTTTTGGCCTTGCCTGCTGTGCAGTGGAGATGATGCACGCGGGTGCAGGTAATGTTTCTACTGTGCTCTTTTGCCAAGCTCGCTTGCAGGGATCTCCGCCTCTAACCGTCGCTCGCTTTGCAGCACGCTATGATCTAGACCGATTCGGCATCATCTTCCGGCCTTCTCCGCGACAGTCAGATGTCATGATCGTCGCAGGCACGCTGACGAACAAAATGGCCCCTGCGTTGCGAAAGGTGTATGACCAGATGCCTGAGCCCAGATGGGTGGTGTCCATGGGCAGCTGTGCAAATGGCGGTGGATACTACCACTACTCATATGCAGTCGTGCGTGGGTGCGACCGTATTGTACCTGTGGATGTGTATGTACCAGGCTGCCCACCAACAGCAGAGGCTCTGCTGTACGGTTTACTACAGTTGCAGAAGAAGATTAATCGCTCCAAGCGAACCCTCATCAACTGGAGAAAGTAGTGATAGTGCGTAGGCATTTCATGATTCATGTGGAGTGACTTGTTGTAGTTGACCACAGCTGACAGACATTCGTAACTGAGTAGCGCCTGGGGCACTTCTGCATGGTCTGACCATGGACGTGTACGGTTAGAGTGGCTGTAAAGACATCAGCTGCTGAGTTGCACCATGTTACAATCACAAAGCTGGACACCGCATGGAGTCCAGGTGTGCAGCTGGACTCACTGCAGTGTCCAGCCTCTACCGTCTCTCCTATCATCTCTACCAAACATCTTGTTGTCCACCTACCATTGAGGTTGCAAGGCAAAGCACTCACTTGTCTGAATCAACCACTCCTAGAATGCTACGCACCCATGGTATCTTGTCACTCCCCATCAACACATGGATTGCATCATCTACGGGGACATTCAGTGTCAGGCGTTGTGCCCACAGGTCGTAACGGCGGGTAAGCAGTATTAGGCGGCTTGCATCTAGGCGCTTCACAGCCATGAACAAGGTGCCTGCTGGCAAAATCTCGTCTGGATGCCAGGCGCCAACTCCAGAGCTGCCTTTAGCCCATGTGTTTGGCGTAGCTTGCATGCGCAGGAGGGTCATTGTTCTGCTGGCAACAGCTGCAAGCTCGCATGACACAGTTCCGGTGAAGCGGGACTCGAGGATCAGGCTTGCAATTAAGACCTGTTCGAGAGGCGACAGCTGTTCCATGGCCTGCAGCAGGTGCTGTCGGGATTTAAGAATACCTTTTGTGCAAGACAGCTAAATGACGTGCCTCATCATCTCCCAAACTCTGGCTGTAACACAACAGACTTCCCCGGTCACAACCCATGAGACACTCAGGGTCGGACCCACTATCGGGCCAATATGCATGTATGCACGGACAAAAACAAAAAAAACACCTGAGATGAGTATTTTTAGAAAAGTATCCTCCTTGTCGTGGTTGCATGAAGAGCACAAACGGAGAGCAGTACGTACCCTCATGTGTGTTGCATCGAATACTGCCTTGCAAGCCTGCGAGGCCACTGCCATCGTGACACTTTTTTCTGGTTTTTCAGCTGTGCTCCACAGCACCACCGCATGCCGCAGCAGTGCAAGTGTACGCCGTATGTCCCCACTGACGGTCGCCACTCTGCGGGCCACCAGGTCCACTGCACGGTCATCGATCACACCTGGCAGGTCACGGAGCCTATCCTTCACGATATCTATCATCTGCTGCTTGCTGTATGGGCCAAAGGAGAGGCACAAGCTGCCCATGCGACTGCACAGGAATGTCATTTTCAGAGGAGAAAGCGACATGACAGGCCACAGAGCGCAGGTGCTGTAGGGACGGGTTCCAGCATACACACCTCCTGATTTTGGGAAGAAGGCGGTGTGGGAGGTCCAAAGTGTTGGCAATGCCAATAACGGCCAGGCGAGAAGTTGGTTGGAGTGGCCAGCTGAACAGGTTGTAAAGTACATTCTGGTCACGGGTCAACAGCATGTCAATCTCATCGACCACCAGCACTGTTGTGCGTGCACTCGACTTCTGACTACCGAAGAACTCTTCTAATCCAACCCGGGCAGCAGGGGCGCCCACACGATGCCCTGCAGAAGCGACTTCTCTCGCTTTCGATTTACACATGAATGCACGCTCTACAGAAGCATCTGTAGTGGCACTAGAACTTCAGAATCCATCAATGGTCCCTTTCCGATTATCTGTCACGGGGACATACTGGACAAGGGTGCTGGCCCCTGGATGCATCTGGATTGTACATATCACAGTCCAGGAGGGGTATGGTGGATCCAATGACGCACCTCGAATGGCCTCAAAGAGTTTGGCATAAAACTGTGCTGGGGTTGGCAAGTACAGCGCATTGATGTACACGAACCGGAAGGCTGGAACGTGCGGGCACTGCTGCAGAGACTGTACCACCTCTGTCACGCAAGCTGTCTTGCCTGTGCCTGGCACTCCCGCAATGTACAGACACCTGGCCGCATCTTCTACTGCTTCAACCATGTTTGGTTGTGCAGATATCGCATCCTCAATGAAGCCGCGGATGGTCTGCATGAACGGCGTGATGTTTGCAACCACGGCTACAGAAACAGCTTGGGGTACATGAAGACCACACTCCCTCTGATCAGGAGATGTAAGGAGAGGGCGGGAGCGTGCCTGTTTCTCAGTGTCTCTGCACGGTAGGCACACCGGCCTCTCGGCGAGAGTCAGCAGCCGCTGTGCTGCACAGGCAGGTGACTCATCTGCTTTGGCAGCATGCTCAAATGTGCCCAGCACTTCGGCCTCCTGATGCCTCTGCACCCATGCCTCGCCACCCTGGCGCATCCGCTTCCTCTTGACCTGTGCAGGAGCAGCCTTCCGTGGCCGTTTCTTCGGTTGTGCAGGAGCAGGCGGCTCTGCTTCCTCCTCGCTTTCGTCTTCAGAATCACCATCAGCATCCCCATCGTCATCTGATGACGATGATCCAGGCTGGCTGCCATCATACTCTTCACTTTCACTCTCATCCTGCAGCCTCAAGTTCTCAGCAACCTGAGAATGCTGCGTCTCTGAAGGTGAACATCTTTAGTCACGCAGACTATGATGAACGTTTGTATGTATAGAAGATTGTATGGCATGGAGTCAGTCTGTCATCACTATGGAAGAGTTGCATTGATAAGAACTAGGTGTCGCACCTCAGAGCGGTGAAGAATGCGCTCATAACGCCCATGTTCTACATTGTATCTCGTCTCACAGAGGAACACATTGTCTGTATCAGCTGCGTCCATCGCAATGCGGTCATTGGCCACAGTCACGTGGCAGATCAAGTGCTCAGCTGGAAACTCTATTAGCTCGGATGTGGCATGAACCTGGCGGGCAATTGGCTTCTGTAATCCGTCCTGATCTGGACGTTGGTACTCCTCCACTTCTACCTTTACCTGATCTCCTCGGTGCTGCAACAGGCGCATGATGCGCCCCAACCCTACCGCCCCTGTTGTGCGCACAAAAGCTTCACTAAGGCAGCTGATCGACTCAGGATATGGTTCCCCCCTCTCACACTTTTGGCATTCCCAATTTTCGCCATCCACAGGCTTTACCTTGACACAGCTTCTGTGGAAAGCCCTCCAGCAATAGTCACACTCCAAGAAATCGGTGCGCTTGCGCTTCCCTCGGTTGCAATGCGCACACATGAGATCATCATCTTCCTCCTCCTCTTCTAGCATCATGTCATCGTATTTTTCGGGGTCTATGATGTAAAACACGTCATCACCCACCTTGTACGTTTCCCCTTCCTCACACACCTGCACACTCGAGAGCTTCTGTTCCCATGAGACTGAATCCATGAGACTGACCCCACCAGACATCGGAATAGTCAACATGCTGTTTCTCATCACTTCACTTTCACATGTGGTTGTCTGGCTGGAGAAGTAGCATCACCTCTGTCAGCTCTTTGGGCTTGGAGTTACATCTACGGGCAGATAGTGTGGACTTCTGCTTCCCGACAGCATTAGACGTTCTGTTTTTATCATCGTACCCTGCGCTGGGCGTCTCCTTGCGGGCAGCTGCCCGAGTAGTGGGTGTGCATGGCTGACCTGCACTCAGTAACTCGAACTGAGTGCTTCAACTTCTGTTTGTGGTCCGAATGCACGATAAGAAATTAGAAATGCATAACTATTCGCCAACAAATCGTGCATTGGTTCGGGCACACGCTCATGTATTCCTCACCTGCAGTCCTGCTTGAAGGGGTCGGGCGTTGGCCAGCTTCACGCGCTCCTGTAGCACAACCAGGAGTGGCTCCACCACGATTTGACCGTCTTAAGAGTTCCTGTTTACCTGTGGTGCATACAGAGGTCAGTACATCTCTAGGACTCAAAGTTCAGAGTGACAGGTGCCAAGTTTTACCGTCTGTTCTACACCTACGTGGTCGATTGAGACGCACTTGGAAGCTCAGGAGTACCAACTGCAACTTTCTTTCGCTGGAGGCTGCTCCTTGGGACTACGTTTGTCATGGCTTCGTGAACGTAGATGTTCTCGGCAACACGAGAGCTCCGTCGGCACACTGACTTGACATTCTTCGAGGTAATACGTACTCTCTAGCCACTCTTCTTACTGTTCGTTTGCCCTTCCACTCGCCTCAGATTCGTTCACAGGCACGAGCTTACCAGAAAAAAAAGCTAAGAATCTTGTAAATTGGGACGTTTTGGGATCACCTTTCCGTCATGTCCAAACCTGTCCACCAAATGTCACCCACATGCTGCGGTACAAACGAGGCTATGTTTACACAAGCGTATTCCTGCACCAGGAATTGTTCCGTCGATGCGAAAAGGCAACTGCATCCGAAAATATCAGAGATCTCCCTGACGCCCCCGACTCGTGTACACCCCAAAAAAAACAACGAAAACGGCACGCTAATCCCCGAAATGATATGAGCCTGGCGCCCCAAGGGCTATGGGGGCACCAGTCGCCGTAATCAACCAGTCCCAAGACACCCCCCGAAGGAATGTACCCCAAAGGAGCAATATGCCCCAGGAGGAAGAATAGGGGCCCGAAGATGCAACAAGGTGCAAAAGACGCAGTTGGACCGCAAAAGGAGGAGATGGATAGGATGTTGGTGGACACAACAAAATGAAGGCACTTTGACGGGAGAGTAGCACCCTAGTGGGTGATACCAACACCTCCGCACAAGCACAAGCGCATATCAGCGCGGTAATGTGCACTGCCAGAAAACCGGTGGCAATGGTGTCACAATCATGGAGGGATTGGCCACCGCGCGTAGCTGCAAAGACCTGTGCCCAACAAAACAGGCGATGCACCAACCGATGCCAGCGCATGGAGTGGTCTGGGATGTGATGCATGTAGAGAGGGGTCTAATCGTAACGGTTTCACCGGTATACCGACCAACCTTCCTGCAGCACACACTTAGATGCTTGTGCTTGGACATGTGCGAAGAGACAGTGACACCCAGATATGGTTGCTCAGAGACAACATGAAGCGGGCTGCCACACCAGTGCAGTTGGGGTGGGGGGCTTGGGCGACATTAACCTCAGGCTCGAACACAATAACATGATTTCTTGAGTACTTTTCTTGCAGAGATTATCGTTACTGTGCAGTGAACATGTACCAATTATGAACTGTAGGCCTTCGTTGTTGTCAGCGAGGCAGGGAGGTCATCAGCGTGCACCTGTGCAGACACTTTCCCCCTCTCACCAATGGAGACTCCAACAGGGTGTTCAGGAGAGTGCAAATGATGTAACAGGCCGTCTATGAATACGTAATATAGGAAAGGGGGCAACCCTGCGCAAACACCCTGTCGCACTTGACATGATGGGTGGTGTGGTGTTGCATTTTGACACATTTACTGCTATTGACGTACATATGAGATATGAATTGGCACAGTTTGCCTGTGACACCTTTCTGGTAGAATGCAAGGAGCCGCCAGTGTGGTCGGCGATACCAAAAGCTGTCTCTATGTCGACACAGAAGGTTGCTGAACTCGCAAACAATTGATCACATATCCCGTAGCTACAGCTACGCTCCTGGGTAGAGCAGCATCCCGAAAAATCTGGAAATTGCGCAGACCACACACTACCCAAGATCTTTCATGAATCATAATACCTCACGGTGAGCAGCTGTACCACCGACTTAGGCAACCCCACTCCCACTGTACAAACCCACTCCCTGCGATGCCTAGCATTGCACGCTGCTGCCAGGCCGTCAAACATCATCCATGCCACCAACGATCTCCGAATCAGACTCAGGCTCTGCGGTGGCCCGCCTGGTTCTATCTGCAGTGACCTGCGAGGCTGTTGGAGTGGACGAGGCTCCTGGTGTGCGGGCACGCTCCACAGCCAACGTGGGGAGGCTTCGGCATGAGAAAAACACAATTCTTTTGAGGCGGCGGTTGTAAAAGAAGTATGTGAAGCTCCAGATGGCGGCACGTTCCGAGAAAGGGTCCACATCTGCATTGCTGTCTTTGCAATACGAATACACATCACAGTCAGCCAGATCGCATGCCTGCACAGCCACGCTGTTCTGTTGTGTGAGTTTGATGCATCCCCGCAGCTTCAGAGAATAGACTAGCACACCTCATCGATTGAAGCCCAGAGAGCATCCAGGAACTTTCCACCTCCGTACCTTGGGTTCAGCTCCCAAACCTGAAGACAGAAGGCAGCGTATGTCAATGTTTCAAACTCATGGTATGAGGTAGCCTTTGCCTGAGTATTGCAACTTCTGAAAATATCCATTTGCACAAGGCTGTGAACCGTTTACAAACCGGAAAGGTAGTCAATAGATTCGCACAAGGCACAGTGTACAGAATTGAAGATACAACGGTAGTAGTTTGCTCATGTATTTTGTGGCTGTTTGGGTTCTGGCCCAAACACAGTCTTTTAGCTTGCGAGGGTACAGTGATGCGACCAGTGCATCTTTCGCACCTTGGACACTTGAAGGAGATGGCTGTCAATGATAGGCTCTACGCTTGTTGGGCTCTCCTCCTTCTGGAAATGCCGCGCACGCAATTGCGAGAAGTCATAGTCAGGGAAGCACTGGTTGAGGGTGAGGATGAGGTACACGAGTGTTTTACGACTGCATGCGAGTAAACAATCAAAACAGCACGGTCTGCAGCTTTCTGATGTCAGTAGTCATCCTTACGAAGAGCAATTGCACCAGCACACCTGGAAGGCTCGGATAGTGGGCCGACAGGAGATGTGGCGAGCTCTGCAGTGGCTGTGTCATTCTGTACTTCTATATCTAGACTCTTTGATAGCTGTTTGTCAAGTCCAGTCAATTTGCCTGTACACAGGATACTGTGGAACTGTGGGCGGTGAGCGTGTCCGTGGATCAGACCTCAAAGCCCATGGGCTACTGATTCAGAACCGAATTGTGGGATATGTTGCTGAATGCAGCATCCATCTGAGTTCACTGAAGGCCACTGTTGTTTCTCAGGGCGCACATGAATAGGCCTCCAAGCTCCCACACACAATCGAGTCTCCAACATTGACGTGGTCCAAGAATGTGCTGATTCTGCAAAACAACCCCACACAAGGTTTATGCATACCAAAGTACACCCTCAGAGGCTTCAGCTCGAAGGAAACGTGATGCATGTGCATAATATGAGCCAGGCGATGCACACTGAATATGGCAGCACACTGAATATGACGCACACTGAATATGACAGTAACATCCAAGCAGGCTTCAGACTGCAGCCCTAAGCCGATCACTCCAGCTATGCACTCGCTTAAGGACACTGATGCATCATGAGATGCAACGGTTACCGTGTAAGCTCTCTGTGGTGCGAGGGGTGAGCGGTGCGCCTGTCAGCAACAAGTCAGCAGCAAGAATTGCACACACATCTACCGAGTGCGCGAAGAATAGGGATAGACCAGAGTATAAAAGATTCAGAATCCTTCTCGTCTGGACGATGCCTACCTTGCAAGGGCATGGCAATCCACAAACTTCATGGGTGAGGTTTCTGCATTTAGCTGTGTGTATCGGTCATCCCAGACCTCCTTACCGCTGCAAAAGTCTCATTCACACTTGTTCGGAATCAATGGTATGTGCCTGAGCGTCAACTTCCTCGGCTAGTTCACAGCAGCGCGAAGTTGTGCTGGGAAACACAAGCAAGCCTTGCGCTGGAAGACCTAGACACCTGAATTGCTGCAGTACAGGCAAATAACTCAACGCATGCTTCTGTATCGCGTATGTTTTACTGCGGGAATGCGATGCAGGGACAGCAGATCTAGTAATATTGTGCGCAACACATGCACATTGCAGTGAGCACTGCTCAGCACTCAGCTACAAACCCAAAGAGGAGCTTATTCCTAACAATAAACCGGACTATGGCTCACGGAGAGTTGCATAGTTCACAGGACGTGTCTGAAGCCGTGAGGGTAAGCGTGTGTAAGCAACTGTGGACGTTTTCGGCAACATATCCAGTTGACACATCACACAGCACACGTGAACATCAGTAGAGTGCACAAATGGTGAGAAGGGAGCATGATGATTTTCACCACCACCATCTCGTTGCTCACATGCAGTTCTATCAACCACTGTAAGAGTAGGATTGGCAACGTTCAGCTGTGTTCTGCAGCTGTGCAGGCTGCCTAATGTCAGCATGGAGTGCACACATGCTGCTGAGTGGTGCTCCTGCCAGTGATGGCACTGTGCCTGTGAGTTTCAGGCCCTGGAATGCGGGCACAGCCGCACCTCTAGCCCTGCCCATGTTGCCCGCAGTTGACAAATAGGCATCCATCACATAACACAAAAGCAATGCTCACTCTGCAAGATTCAGTAACAGTGCTAGAACTATAGGAACTTGAAGCACATAAAACAACCAACAAATCATCCCCCCAGCAGACTGAACCCTCATAGGAGCCCTACAAGTGCACACTGCGGCATAGGGCACACGTCCTCATGCCACCCGCACCCGCTGAGAGGTGCTGCTTTGCCTGCGCCTGTCACATCAGGAGCAGTGATATAGACTACGCCATGCAACAACCGGTGGTTCATGGCCTGCAGCTTGCTCGGTGTTGTCAGGAATTGTTGCCCACACTATCTTCGCCCTGAGCACAAGCTGACTGCTGCAGGCACAGCCATGAGTTCATGCAGCCATGTGAGAGAAGGCCTCAGAGAGGGGGTAGGTCCACGTGACACCAACTCAAGCCTTCTACAACTATGTCAAAGACCTGGGTTCGATTCCCGTCTTGCGCAGCGCCACTTCTAGATTTTTTGCGGGCTGCTGTCAGCTGAGGGATTTGTTGGGGTCTCCCCATAAGATGCCCTTGCATTCGGCCGACATGTGGCGCTCAGGCAGTAGCTATTTCCGAGTGTGCCATAGTTCTCACACACTGTAGTATGATTATGCTGTACAACGTACGTTCACCCTGCCTGATGTTTCCACCTCTCGCAACACATGATGTTTGGTAGCCGCTTGTAGCCGCTTGTAGCCGCTTGTAGCCACAACACACAGCAGTTCCACAGCACACACAAAAACAAGGATGGGAAGTGTCGGCATCACGGGGAGCAGACTGACTGTTGAAGCGGTAGCTTCTTTCTGCCGAGTTTTCCCTGCTGCTACCTTGCCCTGCCGCATTGTGACTGTGGAGCTGTGACATAGAGACGGAGAGGTTGCAAGGGGGGGGCTACTTGTGCAGGGCAAAGCAATAGTACATCGCAAAGGTACTCTCTGTCGGAGGCGGCTCCAAGATAAGCTGGCGTGGCGGAGAGTGAATGTTTACAAAAGTAACAACACGAGATATGACTGCATTGTGAGGGGGAAGCTTGCTGTGAAGCTGTTGTTGCCTAACGTAGGGCCTTGTTGAGAACTCGGGTGCACAAACCCACGTCTGATAGAACAAATTCAGTAGAACAAACCCAAGTCTTATAGAATCCTGAAATCCAATAGATTCTGTGGACCATCGATGAGTGAACAAGCAGAGTGAACAAGTCCACTGTGTGTTTGGACACCAGGTGCCGCTATGGTGTGTTTACGCCCACAATGGCATGGCTCACAATCACGAAAGGTGCACCACCGCAGAGCATCTGAAATCAAGCAACAAGGGCAACACCACAACCAGCAACTGCGCACCACCCACCACAAAGCAGAAAACACAAAACGGTAGATCAAAGCGAACGGCCGGCCACTGCAACGGAGACAGCGCAAAACTGTACACATAAGCACCGCACGTCAGCAGATACGGCGAAACACCACTGCGCAGAACGGACTGTCCGACGCCGCGGACCATCGCTGCCGGCGAGACACCGCCAGGGGTGGCACCCGCCAGGCACAACAAATAGAGACCACAACAGCAGGACAAACGGGCTACGTAGCCGTTGTAGATGCAGCAGGAGGCAATGGGAGGGGAAAGGGGCCATGGACACCAGGGGCGGGGTAGGATGGAAGGATGGGGGGGGGGGGAGGCACGGGGTGCCAGAAGAGGAAAACGAGCCGAGTGGGAACGAGGCGCCGGAGGAAGGCGGGGGAGGGAACCATCGCCGCTATGGAGTTATTTCAGTGATTGGCAAATATGATACTTTTCCTACACTTTTCCTACATGATACATGATACTTTTCCTACATGTGGCACGTTGTCCATCAATGTATTCGACTTGTGCCCCACAATGCAGCATATTCAAAGGCTGCAGCACGGTTGCAAGCTTGTACTTAACCCCTGCTATGCCATGTGGCCCAATGGGCCACTCAGTTCTTCTGGACCCAATCACTAGGTCAGGAAGCACAGGGTTGCTTTTAGTGCCGATTGATTGGCCTGGGCTGCAATGATTAGTTGCTTGAGCAGAGGCCACCCGGGAGAATCGTCGGATGACAATGAATTGTTCGATGTACCGCCCCCAAGAGGAACATTTCGCCGAAACAACAACTTTATCCCAAGTCTTTAAAAGCAACCCTGAAGAAGCAGTCTGTGAACGTTTAAATGTTTGTATGTATACATATCCAAACACGGTGTGAAGGGCTCTCCTCCCCAGTGTGAAGTCACTGTTCAGGTACTCAGACACATGATTCCGCCGCATGAATACCAGGATGGCATGCAGCTGTTACAAGGGAAGAAGCGGCAAACAAAATTGTAGGAATCAATGCAAGCCAACTGCGATCTGCATGTGTGCAGCAAGCATGTGTACGCCCAAGCAACAGGGCCAGCACCCTGGGACAGAGCACAAGACAGATGCTGGCGTACGTGCATAAATCCTACTGACACAAGGACTGCGCAGTGTCAATGACTGCAACAACCAAACTTCACTACATCTCAGACATTATGATTGCTCAGTTCCAGAAATCTTCTTCTTGAGCTCATCAATATCGGTGATGAGCTCTTCCCGAGACTCCTGCACACAGAGCAAAACTCCAAGATGTTCAATTACGAGCACATCATTCTAAAGCGTCAATGTAGTCTCTAGTGGACGCCAGACTTTAGAAACAGGGGCACATGTGACGTAAGTAATTGTTAAAGGAAGGACAAGACAACATCAATATAGCTGTAACAATACAGAACACAGACCATGCGAGTGCAGGTTGACTGTGAAGCTGCAGCACATGGCAACAGCTGTCGTGTACTGCACAGGGGAGGGTAGTACACACCTTGAAGAGCAGGTATCTGTACACAAACCAAGAAGTGTAGCCCAGACCAACAAGCTCCATCAGCTTAGGCAGCTGCACAGACAATGCATGTGGTGTTCAGTGTACGGATTCATCCGGGGTTTTTATCAGATGCTAACATATACGTTGCCTACACAACGAGTTTTGTGCAAGTAGCATTGCATTCATCTCTGAAGGAACCACATCGGCACTCGTCCGCACACAGGCGAGCGAATTGCGCAGCAGGTGTAAATTGAACAGGTTGCATACCAGTGGGACATTGTTAATTGCACCAACAAGGGAAGAAGACAGCCAGAGAACTGCAATAGCGCCTCCAGCGTACACCAGCACGGATGTCTTCTCCTCAACGCCATCCCACTGCACAATATACACAGTCAACGCTGGTTGGTGATCGTGGCACACCAGGCTATGCTGTCGGCCCACCCTGCCTTCACGATGCTTCTGAAGCACCAGCTGGTCCAGGTTAAACTAATCATGACCTTGGTACCAGGTCACACGGTGGCGCTGCCCGCCCGAAAGGCACCGCTGAACTCTCGATTCAGCTGCCTGGGGTCGACAGCTGTCTGAGTTCGCAACAACGAGCGCTGCATGACAGTCATGCGTACCTTGTCCTTCAAGTCTTTCACGATTTTCTCAGTGTCAATGTCTGGGGTTGTGGTCTTCGTGGGCTTCTCAGCTGCGGCACGCGTGTACCTCTGCAGTGCCTGCATTGCACTCTACTCCCGAATGTGCTCACGCAGGAACACAGGCTAACACGGATGAGCAACTAAACATGCAACCTGACACAGTAGGACTCGTTACGCTGCCTGATCGGTCGGAATTCCCTCCGGCCACAGGTCCACCCATGCACAGGAAACCATAAGCAGCTGAACCTGTTCACTTTCGCACGCGCACAACAGCATGGCGCGTACCCGAGATTGCAGCCCAGGAGCTGCAAGCCTGGCAGGCTTACATGCTGGAGAGAAAGCTACGCGTGTGGTGAGCATGATTCTGTAGCAGAATCGCAATCCAATCGGCAAGGAGACTTGAACGGGTAAAGCGTCTGTATCTTCGCAGGCTAAAGTCAAACTCTTTATCCCTCTTGGCTCGCTACCTGGACCCCCAGCAGGCAGACCGAAGGCCGGGATTGTCTCTTTCGAAATTGACATAACTTGGAATCGCGATCCTCATGCATGCATGCAATGAAAGCAGATACATGTATATTTTTTATGCAACTCGCTGAGTGCTTGCTCCTGGCCCCGAAACCTGGCCTATACAGTAATACTCAGCCCGAGGCAATGGTTTGCTGGATGAGCAAAATATTCATTTGAATCAGGAGCAGAGGGAAGAACGTCGCCCAGAGGAGTGTCAGTCCGCAAAGACCAGCTTTCATCCGATTTGTTGCGTTCAGTAACTTTTTGAGAGTACTGCGAGAATATCGGTTTCAAACACGTTGTGCAGCTGGCGATAGGAGCCATCGACTGCCTCGTGTCGAGGGAATGCGGAAAGCCAGCAGGCACTGGTACACCAAGCTGTCAATTCCAACAGGCTAGGCTAGAGTATGAGCAGGGCATTTAGTTTGTATATATGTGATAGGTCAAAGGTGTGTCTGTATCACAGAGACTGGATCACTTCATCCAGGGACACATCTGCAACACAGAGTGCTCATGACTTCATCACAACCTACGGTCTTTGCTTCCAAATGAAGCTCTTTACCACGGCAGCGGATCCAACGAAGGCAGTAGGGCCCAACGACTATGAGAAAGCTGATGGAATGCGGCCGACACCAATAGGTGAGGGGACTGCCTTCAGGTGTGCATTATCACAACCCTCTGACCATTCGAGGGCTGTTTTTGCTTTTATAGTATAGTACAAGATACTTGGTTTCAGCTATGTGTGGGACGCATCAGTATGTGGCTTATCATCCGTCAACTCTATCAGGGGACGAGCAGGTCTCATCCGTTGTGACTTTCAGGTCGTGCTTAGCTCCAGGAGAATAAGTTTTTGTACAGAATAGTAGAACAGTACCCGGGTTCCCTGTTTAGATTCACACGTGCGGTGTCGAAGCTCAGCGCCATGCAGGTCACTGTGCACCAACACATACCAACTCAACTTCCTGGAGCTACCTTCAGGGATAAAAATCATCCTGAACACGAGCCCTGGCATCGGCAATATGCAAGAGCTGCTCAGGTCATTCTATCTAGAGGTGTTCGTCTCTTTGTGCGTTAAAGATTCCACTTACTTGCCGGGACAGAAGGTGACGAATCCAGGGTTTGATGAAGAGGTTGACGCGTTCTTTAAGCGACACTCACTTGTGTAAATGATGCATGTCCACCAGTACTAAACCTGTGCAGCCAAAATGCACCAAACTCCTACACTGCAATAGCTTTCTTCCCCGCTGTCGGGGCAACATACGTTTTAGCCGTGACCCTGTTGCGCAGTTGTTTCACCTGGCTAGCATGCAAGCTTGACAAGAACTCTGTCAATGTCAGAGTCTTCCCACTGTTCAAGTCTGATGTCCCAAATATGTCCTGAAGCTGAGCATCCAAGTCGTTCCTGCCATATCGTAGGTACATGATCTGCATTGCATTTTCCATCGACACAGTCCCCAGTCCTTGCTTGTCATTCATCACAAACTCTGCAACATTGAAGAGCCGCCTTGGCTCTGTGCCTGCTATATCGTTGCGGCACCGGTGGTACATCACTTGAAACTCCTGCAAATTTGGTGTGCAATGACACCAAGTGTGGTTCCTGAAAGACTTTTGTGTGTGGCACAAGGGCATTGCTGTTCCCCTGTCTGTTCTGAATTTACCTTCCAGTTCACAGCGTTGTCACAATCTTCGTCTACTTCCCATATCATGTCGTTGATCTCCCCCTTCTTGGTCTTGTGTTGCAACGACATGAACACCTGAGTGAGGTCATCTTCGTCAATCTTGCCGTCCTTCTTCCTATCAAGGAAATCGAATGCTCGACGTAAATCATCTTCCTCATTCTTACGCGCGAAACGCTCGCGGGCCTCTGGAGATGCCATGGACACAGGCTTGGTGAAGTGCCGACTATTCTTGTGACGAGCTCACGACCAAGTAACCTGGCAGCAGTGTGCTCGACAGCACAAGTAGGCTGAATGTTATCACATACAGCTGGAAAATGCAACAGGCCAGTGCTTTACGTGTTCTGGGGGTTCCAAATGCAGCAATTAAAAAAAAATCTCCTGACAGGGCTCTTTTGAACAGTTCAAGGACATGCATGGGGCATTCAGTAAGCAAACTGCGGAAGTGGACTAATTATCAACAGAATCGAATCAGTCGTGAACTGCGAGTTTCTGGGCTGTGAACAGAGGCCCGGAACTGCTTTGTGGACCTTCTTTGAGGCCACAGTACACCAACAGAGGCAAGCTGTGAAATGCTATCTTGAGAACAGGGCATGCTGCAGACAGCAATACTTAGGTGTGTGCAGTGAACACGCTGAGTTCATGGTCTTTGTGCCTTTCCATACAGGCATGACAGCATTCCCTCCGTACAATCTGCGCATCGCCAGTGCTGTCGTGCCGTGCAACAGCAAGTGGTCAAAGCTGCCCAATTACCATAACAGCAGTTTTCCCCTAACATATGGAGGGAAATACCATTTGGGAACCACTACTTACCTTGGAAGGGATTCGGCCTCAGCACACTGAATGGGGAAGGACACAGGCAGTGATCACCATTATCGTCTAGATAGATAGAATAATCCTAAATACTTGGGACTGTTTCTTAGGTGTCTGCTCTGATAATTAAGCAATACTGGTGATTACGGGACACAGGGGGTGACAGCTACAATCACAGCCACAAGGACGATGGGGTGGACATCCAAACAGGGCAGAGAAAGATGAATGCAAAGCACCACTGAATTCCTACTAAACAAGTAAATTAATGTTCGGGAACTGCGCCCATACTCAGTTTGAGCTTCGGCCTTAGTGCCACAGTGGCATAATTCATGCAAATTGTTGAAGGGGAAGCCACCAGAGACCATTTTTGCACCCAGCGCATAATCTGGAAAAAAAACGATTGGTGACTCTGGCCGGACCGGGATTCGAACCCGGGACCTCGCACAGAAGCAGCAGTTGGCCGGCCCGCGGGCTGCGGCTGAGTTGAAGGTCCATCGCAAGACCATCACAGCTTTACAATTCACACCCAATGCATGGTAGAACAGGGTGTCTGACTCATTCCACGTTGCCCTGCCGATTACCATGGGGGAGGCCTAGCTGCCTGATACAGCCCACCCTTTATGTGCTGAGGCCGAAACCCTTCTTGGGTATGGCGTGGTTCCCGATTAGCTTTTTTTTATCGCTTTCCCGATTTAATCGTTTCATTTACCTATTGCCAAGCTTACAGCTGACATAACTCCAGTCACATGACATACCTCCAGAAAGCCTCTGCTCTACAGTATCGTCGCCACCTGCAGGTGCAGGTGGCAGCTGCTTCTGAACGGGATGCTCAGCACTGGAGAACGACATGCTTCTACTGTCACGCTGTACAAGGGCAAAACGGACCACAGAACATTGTTTTATGCCTTGTCTGTCCCTTCTTGAAGAATTACAACGATCTGAGGCTTCACAAAAAGTCCTTGTCCCCCACCTCTGAGTTAGAAAACGGGTCAAAAAAATGTGTGTAAAGTCGGGTCAACCTAAAACTGGTAAAATGTTTGGGTCAAAAGTGTGTCCCCAGACACTCGACAAAAAAACGACCCATTGGAAATACTACGGTAGCCACAAAATGTTGGTTTTTGTTTGTATGCATGGAGTTCTTAGCTTGGGCTGCTGTGCTTGGAACAGTATTGCCTGGTCTGCTTTTCACCCTTTTCCATACTTCGAGGTTGCTAGGTCTGCTCTTTCTTTGCACCCTTCTCTCCTGTCCATGTGATCTCTCATAAACAGGATGCACAAATCCACTAAATGCACAACCCCCCCCTGTTACGACTGTAGGCGAATCTACTTTATCAGTGACATCATCGCTCCTAGTGGTAGAATACGATCATGACCGATCGGGCGCTTTTGGTATCAGCATAGAACCTAACACCCCCCCTTCACTTCACCTTCGCTTCAGAAACAAGGCTGATAGTGTATAAAGTTACAGGCAAGACTGATAGTGGACAGAAGCAAGTTGTGTAAAGTTACAGGCACAACTCCATAGAATGGCGCATGTACCAGCAAATCATCGCATGCCAACTTACCTCGACCTCGCACAAACGAGACAGGACATGCCACTACCGAAGCAACGACAGGGACTCAAGCTGGCCTCTCTACCCACATGGTGCACCAAGCCATGACACTTGAGTATAGGGACTGACTCAAGCCGGGGGGGCAACCAGTGACCACCAGTATCGCTTAATTATCAGGGAAGACACCCAAGAACTAGGTCCAAGAATTCAGGATTGTTCTATCTAACTAGACGATTCTGGTGATCACTGGCCGCAACATGGAGGACATCATCATCACACCTGCAGGAACGAGATGGATCAATTGATCCATCCATGTTGGGACCTTGTGAGAACCCACCGGGTGCACACCACTGATCACCAGTGTCGCGTAGTTAGATAGAACACTCCTGATTATTTGGGACTAATTTACAGGTGTGTGACCTGACAAATGAAGCGACACTGGTGATCACAGGTGCACACCCGCTGGACAGAGACAGGGTCACAGCAATCCAAAGTATGGTTAAGCATGGTTAAGCAATGGTTAAGCAACCCGCCAGCAGAACATGCCACGCATGCCCATCAGACGGAGGCCGACATAGCATAGCAGGTCGCCCCAGAGGTCGCTCGGGTGATGAGAGCGTTGAGTGGCAGCTTTACAGCTGAACAGAAAGTACTGCACGCAATTCTAGCACCATTCCATTTACAAACCGGAAAGGTCGTAAATGTGTGTAAAGTTACAGGCATAACTCCATAGAAAGGTAGTAAATAGGCATGAACACAAATAGCAAAAAGCAACTAACACAAAACATCCACCACTTCACTCGAATGGCACAACAGCACCATCACGAAAGTCTTTCCCAGAGACCTAGCACCATTCCAACACTGCGGAGCGCACAGAACCGGCAGGCGCGTGTTGTGCCACTATGGCGCTGAGGCCGAAGCTCAACCCAAGTATGACTAGTCCCGAATAAAGTTCTATTCTCACTGATTTACACCCCATTCTGACTGATGTGTTGTCCTTCACCCGCCCTCTTGCCCCCTCTTGCCCCCTCCTGGGGCCAAGGTGCCGTGTGTACCCCCGGCCATGCAGGTGGCCTTCAACTCCACACGGCCGTTGCCATCGTAACTGACACCAGCAGTGTGTGACCGCCGCCGCCGTCAAGAGGGTGGGTGAAGGACAACACATCAGTCAGAATGGGGTGTAAATCAGTGAGAATAGAACTTTATTCGGGACTAGCCATACTTGGGGTGAGCTTCGGCCTCAGCGCCATAGTGGCACAAGACTTCAGACAAACGAACAAACAGATTCGGCAATACCAGACATCCTGAACGGAGCTCTGGCACAGAATCTCGAAGAGAATACAAGATCTGGTCGGACCCGGAACTTTGCATAACAGCTTATCGAGCCACCAGGCCGCAGCTAAATTCAATCTCAATCCCAAGAGTCTAACCCCCACAGAGTCTAACCCTTCATTTGTCAGGTCACACACCCAAAAAATAGTCCCAAATAATCAGGATTGTGCTATCTAAGTATGCGACACTGGTGATCACTGCCCAAGACCAGAGCAGAGCCTGGTGGCAACGGAAATCCCAGCGGGCTTTTGGGGGTTTCAGAGTACGGGAGCCCAGGCGCATGGTCGTACCAGATCATATAGATGTCTGTGTTTGGCCCCCAGGGCCCTCTATACAGCTAAGTTTTCTTTTCGTGAGGTTTCGGCCATAACCCTGCCCAAAACGTCCCCCCGGCAGCACATCTCTGCGGAGGCAAAAGTTTGCCAGAGGCCCTGAACGCGAGGCAGACGCCGGACACCGGTAGCGCCGATACACAGTCTACAGGGGCACAAAAACAAGGAGACGTGGTCTTCAGCGTGAGCTGTTGTTGCTGTTGTTGCTGTTGTTGCTGTTGTCAACCTGGCCTAATAGAAAATTCCATCTATTTGCAACCCAAAACACTTCCGAATCTGGAGACTCAACCCTGACAGATACTCTACCCCACACGTGTACATTCTTTCGCAGGCACCATGTGTGTGCATCAACTTGTGCTTGTGAACGTTGGCAGGGTATCCTGGGGTATCCTAGGGATGTAAGCTTAGGAGGAGGCTCGGGCATTCTGCTGAGTCGCTATTTTTTCACCGCCGCAACTGACTCCCGTGCCTGCACAGAATCTGAAAGAACACACACCGCAACTACTCGGAACAACGTTTTCGATCCCGTGCAAGTTCTCAGGCTTCTGCCAGCGTGCTATCCAAGCGTGATATCCAAGTCAGAAGTTTAGATTGCCGCACATTGCGTTGCGTACAATACGTTGACCATTGAATCTTCCCTGTCCTCCTTTGCCCGTTCACCTTTCTTCGTTCAGCGATGCCCACCAAAAGCCTGAGACAAGCAGCCGGCCGGCGAGCAGCGGTGCGCAACATCTCTGTAAAGCTAGACATCTGTAGCAGGCTCGTGCACATCTCAGGCTCGTGCGCATGCGCACAATGCGCAAGATCGAAGCATGAGATGCTGCTTGCAGTGGCCCTGGTACATCATATATTTTGAGGGGACCACAAATTCTACTTCAAATAAGTCTGTTTCGGGTTGTCGTTTTACGGTTGCGCCCTGCGTGTACAGAGCAGCGGACACCGGGTATCGAGACATCTGCTTTTGGAACCAGTGCACGAGATTTCATCATACTGCCACCGTTTTTTCTGCGACTCAAGTCGTCATGTTGTTGTATGCTGCTTATTTGCACCTGAGTCTCGTGCGCGTGCAGAATGTGTGTTATGCGGTTGTGGTGGACACAACAACGTTGTATGGCTGTCAGTGGTTTATTGCAATGCACTCCTGCTCTCACTACTAGCACAGCTTCGACACGCCTGTGCTGCGAGCATATCTACACGTTGTCATGACATGTCACGTCGTGGTGCTGTCTACAGCACCCTGGTGCATTATCACTCTGATGGGGCATTCCTGACCACATAAGGGCCTGGTTTCAATTGTTTGCAGCCTGCCCCAAAACCTGGAAAATCGTCCCCGAAGCAGCCCAAGGTTCTGTCCAGGTGTGCTCGTGCATGCACCCTTGCACTTTTGGCTCACATACACATGTCTGGGGCTGCACATGATTCTCTTGTTCCGTCCACCCCAATGTATTATCTGTGACTTCAGGCTCGAGCAACTGGGTGTGCTGTCCAAGCTTGAGAAAGCAGGGTGCGCAGATCCCCTCAATTGTTTGTTATTGTATTATTTGAAATGCATCCGGGACTGTGTTCACTGCGCTGCTTGGGAGCTTTTGCCTGGCGTTAGCTGCGTTGGCGTTGCCACCATTTTTTTTTTAAACTTTTGACAGCTGTGACGTTACAGTACACACTCATGTTGTCTTGGAGCAGAATGTTGCCAGCGTTCACGTTCAGCACTTGTTTGGATGGTGAGACTGTGACGTTTGTGGCAAGCAGCACCCTGCATGCTGAAGTCTGACACCAACTACATCTGTCACATTTCTCTACCTCTTCTTATTGCTTCTATGATTCAGTAGGTACTGTGCTCGAGTGTTGAACTTGGAATCTGTACGTGTATGTACAGTTGGTATCTGCACATCAGCAGGTTTGGTACCTGCAATTGTGCAGTTGTTATGTGTGCATTCATATCTGGTTTCCAGCGGGCAATATGACTGCAGAGTGCTGTCCTTGTTGGAATCAAATGGGATCACACTGTCATTCATCGAACAGAATAAGCTGCTGTCAAAGACAGAGGCCACAGGAGTGATCGGCTTGCTCAGCGACAGGTACTTCCTCCAGTGTGGATCAAATGTATACTGCTGTCAGTGTAGTCTCACAGGTCATATGAGGCTCAGTCCTGTCATTGGGAGTGCAGGCCACCTGTTTTCCAGCCAGTGATTGTGGGGACCAGTGATCTACAGCGCCCGCGGGGAATGTTCTATCGGACATCCAACAAATACTCCCAAAAAGTCAGAATTATCCCTATGTAAGAGCTCTAGCTTTAGAATCATGGAGAGGGAATCGGTGGCCGGGTTCTACAGCACTGAAGTGCATGCAGTTGTGCCAACTGCTGAGAGAAGATGCCCAGCTCAGGTCTGATTGTGCCGTGTGCTGCATCTGTTCCACACCATGTGTGCCAGACAGACATCACATGCGATGCTGGTGTAGTGCACCACCACCTGTGCGTGGCAAGAACCACCTTCGCTGTTCATGCAGGGGCACCCCAGGGAATCTCACCACCTTGGGCATCTTTCTTCTACTGGCAGCAGTGGGCACAGTTGTGATCGTACCCGACGACGGCGCAGGTGAAGTGCTTGCACAGTTGGCAGCAGCATCTGTGCTAGGTGGTGGTGGCATTGCTGCGGTGCTTGGGGGCAGCTTCGTTGGGGAGTTGCAGAAGTAGAAACGTGGCACATGATGCTCGCCATGCTGTACCAGTATTGTCTTTATAGAGACGTTGTTTAAGAGTTCTTACATCAGTAAACCTGGGCACAGGACACATACTCGCATAAAACTGTGGCATGACAGTGATGTCTTCATGCAAGTGCAAAGCACACATTAGACTTCATTCAGAACTGAACATAAATGACAGATTATTCATGCAGCTTTAGGCTGCTGACGCTTCTTTCCTGTTGGTGCTTTGGGCCCCGCAATCAGATTCCAAACATAGAACGATGCCATGCACAGGCTCACGACTCCCAGTACAGCAGCAGGGAAGATCTTGCCAGTATCTGCGTAGCGCTTGTACATGACCGCAGTCAAAGCAGCTGAAACCAGCAGGCTCGCAAACGTGGCTGGCTTGCACAGTTTTCCGGCATGGTAATACTTGAGGCTGACGTTTCCCAACAGCAACAAAACAGCTCCTGATGCCCCTCCAGCAACTGCATGCCAAGAACCTGTTCAGGCAGAGGCAGCCGCATTGTCGGCACGACTTCAATGATATCCATAAGAACAAAGCGAGTGGTCGAGAACACGCACCAAGTGACTTGACGGATCCAGATGACAGGTATCCTGCCACTCCCCCCGCGATCATCAGCAGCTGCAACAAACCATGCCCTCAGAAACATGCCAACATGCAACGTGGCATTGCGCGCAGTGGGTAGAAAGAGTGCGCACCCCATAAGGAAGTGTGAAGCAGAAATCATACATGCGACCACGCGCAGTACAGTTCGACCTTGAACTATGATAGAAACAATCTTCAGTTATTCTGCAGATGGCGTGCTACTCTGCCAAAGCAGCTAGGCGTACACCAAACCCGCCAGTAAGTACACTGCAGCCAAAGCGACACAGATCAGCTTGCCACTGCGCCAAACAGAATGCATAGACTCGCACAAAGTATGAGAGGGTCAGGTGCGTGACATGCTGTGTATGTATACATGTATTGTACGCAACCGCTGGTGATCAGAAAACTCTTCATGTTTGTGGGCATAAGCGCTTATAAATATTACGCTATTAATGGCCATCGGGCCCGGGGCCATTGTGTGGAGTGATTGCATGCATATCAAGATCCCATCCCATAGACAACTGGCAGGATGCGGCCAAGTCTCCGAGCGCTGGCAGTCGATTGTTCCGTGTGGGAATTTACTCCGCGGCCAATGCCTTGGAGGGGGGGTGTCGTTCCCGACACCCCCTCCAAACCCCCCACCCTGTGCATCTTGGCTCTGCATTGATGACCCTGCCCCCTTGGCGCCGACTGGCTCGCTATTTTCTCCTCCTTCCGTCGAGTTCGGGGAGCTGAGGTGTGAGCTGTTCGTGGATAAGTATACATGTAAACGGTGTGGTTCATGATTTGTTGTTTCACCTTCCCGCAATTGCGCGCCCAAAACCGTGCACCGGTAGATCTGCTGCTCCACTTGCAGAATTTTGTGGGATGCATGCATCGAATTTTAGTACTTTTACACCCTGAGACGAATGGCATTAATCGGGACTTGAAGTGGTCTGCATAAGCATGTATGTATGCTGATGCCTCCACGCTCGAGAGAACTGTCTCTGTGCTGTTGAACGTGGTGCTCAGGGAGCCTTGAGTTTGTTCTGAGTAATCTGTAAGCATGGTGTGCTTCCTGCAGCTATTTGCGAAGTGCTGAATTGACTGGTGCTGTGGTGCAACGCATATGATCTCTGCAGGAACCCCTTCTTCCATACGTGGCCCCTTCCCTGCATATTCCTCTTGCATCTTCCCTAGTTCTGGCAGGGCTAGGATGCACAGCCCACCTGTGTATGTGCGATCCCTGAGCCTACATGCTTGGACAATGCAGCACGATGATCTGACACTTCCTGCATGCAGATATTCGACCACACGAAGTCATTTCTCTCGTTCTTTAGCATGGGAGACGTTTGTTTCTGTCGTGGCTTCTGTCCTGTTGGTACGCTTCCATAATTGTCAGTCACAACTTGGTGTGCAAGGAGCACAATGCCTCAACGGTATAAATGTTGCAGGGCTGCGGTTTGCTGTTCACGCTGCTTCAAGTGGGAGTGTATGTGTAGCCATGATAATAGCTGCATCTGTGCACCAACTCATTGCACCACTGTGAGGGAGATTCCCAGCGGAAGCGATGGTACAGGAATTGAGTGATTTGTTGCGGGGTCCTATTTCTTTGGTATCATTGAATGGTAGACGGACGATACCTGAGCATCGATAGCCGAACGCGGCTTCTAGTATTGTCTCTGGGTGAGTAAGCAGGGACTCCATTTCCGGAAGTGGGGAATACCTGTGTCTTGTGCGTTGATCTGTTTGCCTTGTTGCGCCCCACGGCTGCAAGGTTCAGAACATAGTTAGCCAGCGGCAATGTGAAAATGGTAGCCATGCACCCCAAGGAACACTGCCTGCGCGCTGGGGCGTCCATGCATGTCTCCCAGGTTTTCAACTTTTCTGCTGTCAACCACAAGCTGGGCACACCATGATGGTAAATTTGTGACCACATGTACAGCTGCTCTTCAACCACATCCCTTCCCATTTTGCAGAGTTCGTGCCGAGCTAGACTGATTCCAGGAGCAGTGGCAGTGAGTCTATTCCACCCTTATCGTGTTCGGTCATCAATGCCCGAGGCGATGGTGCTGTTCTTACAAATAGTGCATTCATACCAGTTTCCAAATCATCCCTGCAGAGGATTGTAATAGAATAACATAGGCTGACAGCTTTTAACCTAGTTCGGCAAGCAGAGATGCTTGGTAGCACCAACATGCACGGCACGAGCGCATTGTCTCGTTTGAAAAATACATCACACATGATATCAACAGCTGAACCCACCACACTTACTGCTTCTCACAAGCCGTTATTGTCTTCAACGGTTATGGCTGCACTGACGTCTATAATAGTCCGGATACCTAGGACAATCTGTGACTAGCCAGGCAACCAACGCACAGTACGCACACGACACGGAGAACAGACCCAGCCAGCGCAAAAAGCATCAAGTACCATAGAGACAGTGCCAAGCCCAGCTGCACACAAGTAGCACACGTCAGCAGTGCCGACCAAACTCATTACGACATGATGGGGGCCAAACAAGCGACCCCCATCCGCTGGCTGCCACAACCACAGTGGTTGTTATGGCTGTCACTGGTGAGTCTGCTATGGCTTAAACTTGACAAAGCTAGTCTCACCATCAGGACAGCCTCCAGCCACAATAGCCCTGTGCTTTTTCCTGCAAACTGTGCGTGAGTGAAAATTGCATCGAAATTAGCTCAGTGAAGGCGCAAAGAGTGCATCGGGCCACTCGCATCTGTAAGTACAAGAGTGAACGCCGTACGAAACTGAACCAAGACAGGGGATCAGGACACCATGGTGGAGGAAGAAGGCAAGATAGTGAAAGAATGGGGATGACAACCGATCGTGGCAAGAGGCGTCTGATATGCAAACGAAAGGGATCAGCATGGGTGAACTGTAAGAGAAAGTCCCTTGAGCGGGGTCTTGGGTAGAGGGGCCTCGAGTGGGGGGCCTTGCCTCGCAGTGGGAGAGTGTGTATGTGTGCTCCGCATGGGGTTAGAATGAATCATAACGGCAGCAATATCAAACTTGCACCTGTAGTAGCATGGTACACAAGCACACAGAGTGCATTGGCCTGAACATCTGTGACAAGCCAAGAACGTTTTTAGTATAACAAGATCAGCAAACGCACAGCAAGCACTACGGCATGGAACACAAGACGGAACATAACAACAAGCATCCAGCTCCACAGAGACAGCAAGTACGCACAATCAGGCCAGATAGTATTCGATAGCGCCGCCCAAGCACATGCGGGTCACTATCACACTGCCTCGGGCGCTGCACATGGCACCTGACCAGCGCGGAGGCGGCTGTGAAGCCACAGAACAGAGCACCTGGGGGGGGGGGGGGGGGCGCAGCAGGCGTGTGCGGGCAACTGCCACAAATACAGCTGTAGGAGCCCCAACAGCGAGTGCTGCGATGTCGGATGCAAGCGCAAGGGGGGGGGGGGTGCGGGGGTGTTCACCCTGGCGGGGCAGCCAGGGTGAAAGGGAATGGAACATGGGATGACGAGGTGGCATCTGGAGGGAGGGGGCGACACCAAGAGGATAAGAGCTGCAGAATCTGGCGGCAGTGCAACGTCAAGGCACCTGCAGAGGGGAGGGGGTGCTGCGGAGGGTGGCTGAGAGTGTGCGTAGCATATTCATGACACCACTCCAGAGGATAGCAACTCATCCTGCGTTGAAGCACAACGCAGGACAAGAGGTGTTCAGAACAGTATGTTGCTTTGCGCCCCCCTGATGTGAGATCCTTTCGACTGTGGAGCGGGTCACAAGCACAAAGAGCGCACAGGCCTCTGTGATGTCACAGGCACATTGATCGTGGCACAGTATACAAGCACTCAACATTCATAGGCCTAGAAGCATCTGCAACAAGGCAATCACACAATTAGCAAGCAAGCAAAAAGACACACAACTCAAGAGGGGTCGCCCAGAGCTACTGACACAAGAGGCATCCAGCGGCAAAGTTGAGGCACCAAGGCGGAACAATCCAAACAAACAGCCAGGGCTGAGACAGCATCAAACACCTACACACAAGCGGCACACGTCAGCACCACAACGGGGGGCACAGAACAGGAGCACGGCGACGGTTGGCACCACGAGGGTTGGCCCGCACCCGGCACAACCAGGAGTGACTGCACCTGTAGGACACCCGAATGTCCGCAGGCAGGCGGGAGGTGGGGTCATCAGCAGGGAGACAGGCGTGGGGGAGGGGGGCGCTGTCGGAACGAGTGGTGCCGGGGGCGGGAGGAGGACGGGAGACCCTCCCTGACGTGCTTGTAAACATAGTACATGCAGTAGCCAGCCATCATAAAACCCGCGCAGATGCGACATGCACCATATTCATAGGTACTTTCTGCCACATAGCCATGCTTCTGGACACTTGAGAAGAAAGCCAAAGAAAAAGCACAACAAAATTGACGAAAACGTATTAAATAGGTAGTACGAAAACGAAAAACAAACTTGCCAAAACCAAGATCCTGCTGTAACTTCTGCTGCGTCTCTTTGTAACACTCAAGACATAAAGACCAAAAGATTCGAAACTATTGCATATTCCCGAGAGTTGTGTGTGCGCATGTTGAACATGAACAGCCATGCTGGCAGCCCTTCTCCTGCCTGCTGACTGCTGACAGTTCGCACGCGCCTTACACTTGTAATTACAGGGAGACAGTGTAATTACATTGCTAAATGTAACTGTTACAATTAACTCGAAACAGGTACAAACGCAGAACTCCATTTAACGCGTTACTTACACACCCTTTAAATGGTGTTAATTTACAGCACAAATCGGCTGTAACTGTAATTTGCAGCCCTAGCCATGTGCGTGGATTGGTACACTGAAGTGGACAGTGCCTAGGGACGGTTCGAAGAAATACACTCCAGTAAGACTGCGGGGGAGAGTAGTTCCAGTGCAACACGGGACACGTACACGGCATCAACAGGCTGATGTATTCGATGTCACCAAATGAACAGCCTAATGGGCTTTGGAACCAGCAGTCTTGTTACACGCTGCATGCCTGCTATCAACTATTCGCCCTTTTTCGAAGAATCGTAATCTCTGTGAAGGTGCGGAAAGCTCTCCAACATTCTAGCAATACCTGTCTTCATGTCAACCAGCGGAGCATAACCAAGCAACTTGTTTGCCTTCTCGCACGTATAAGTGCGCTCAACGCTGCTCACCCGCACTCGCATTGGGGTGAGTTCCGAAGCAAACCCAAACAACCGCCCGGCCCACACCGCAACAACCGCAACAACCATCATCATCCACACTGGCAGCTTGATGTGTGGCCGCCCATATCCAAGACCCTCGCAGATATCTCCCATCACACCCCAGAACAACACAGGCTCGTCATTATTTATAAAGAAGGCCTGTGAGGCAGCTGGGGAGTTCGGGGCCTGCAGTGCTTTGTCTGCAAGTATATGAGCGTGTGTGACATTGTCGACATACGTCCAGTCAAACATGTTCAGGCCATCCCCAATGATGTACTTCATCTTTCCTGCTTTTGCACGCTTGACGACTGTAGGTACCATCAACCGGTCTCCTGGGCCGAAGATAGCACTGGGTCGCAGTGCACATACTGAGAGTCCGGGTATGTTCGCGCTCAGCACCAGCTCCTCTGCCTGCATTGCACCCCACCAGGAGACTCATCAGGAGCCTACTTCAGCTCTGACTTGTCTTCCTTTTTCTTGTTCACAGTGCTTACTTCTACTTGAGTTCACATCATGCCACAACACCCAGCTCTGCAACCTCCATGATGACCTACAGATAGCAGAAGGTCAGGCTCGCATACCTGTGCCTTTGTCGACGTGTAGTAGTCCAGTGGTGGATCAGCATACGCGAGGCTTTCATCAACGGTGCGCAGTGGCCTGCCATCAAACACAACACTAGCAGATGACGTGACTACCAAGCGGCTAACTTTCGCAGCCTCGCATGCACGGATGACGTTGCGTGTTCCGTCCACATTCACAGCCTGCATGAGCGCCTGGGCAGAGGCAGCGTTCTGTGCAGTAGGGGCAGCTGTTGCCACATGGAACACCACATCCTTTCCAACACATGCATCATTGATGGAGTCTTGGCTAGTAAGATCTCCTGTGATGAACTGTGCACCTGGAACAGCAGGAGATGGGGCCATGACATCGAAAATCCACACATCATAGTCCCCTGTGTCCAGCAGATTCTGGACCAGTCGTTTACCCAGAAAACCAGAACCTCCTGCAAGAGTTTCACGGATGAATCACCTGTGCGCAGAGCTCACAGTTTTGAGCACGGCTCCTGGGTGAATCAGGAGTATCTGGTACGTTCTGTTGACCGTGTCCAGCAGCTGGATGGCTGAGGAAGCACCTGTGACGAGGGCTGCTGCTTTGGAGGACATTATTTAGAGGATCCGCTGAGTTCTCGTTCTTTCCGCAGTTTGTACGCTATTCCCTCTTCTCCGGCAGGGGGGTAAACCACGTATTGGAACTGCACGCCAGTGATGCAGTCTACAAGTTGCTCCCCACATTCGAGCGAAAGGCAACATACCATGTGAGCAAACCTTGTTTACAAAGTAATCCAGGCCAGCTGGGAAGTAAGCCACGAAGACGTACAGACTAATCGGTACCGTGACGTACAGGCCGAACTTGAACGCCTGTGAGTTGCAGAAGATGTAAGCGGACCTCAATGGAACAGTGCGCTGGTATGTGACATCTGTCACAGCATTCGTAATGACCCAATGTCAAGCAGCAATCGCACCTCCAGTCCTGTCCTGACTTTGGCGCCCATGGCGAATGCTCATCGAACACGCATTCCAGAAGGCAGCTATTTCTGCGCAAAGGTTGCAAGGAAATGCACTCCATACATTTCCGCAGGCAGGTGGGCCGTTCACTGACATGACATGGAATTCACCACTCATGAGCCCCATGACTGCAGTATACTGTGCATCAGCGCTGCTGAGATGCAATTAGCCATCCCCAGAAGACAAGTACGCTGAATGAAGAAGTAGTGCGTCCTTAGAGCAAATAAGACTTGCATGTAGGCATCCCATCGTTGGCATGCCTGTCAACTTGGTGCTTGCGGTTGTCTAGCCCTCCAGCCCTCGTCCCTGACTTTGCGAGAAATTGGATCCTGTGAAGAAAGTCATATTCTGCACTGGTATAAAATGGAAGATCCTACAGGCATGGTTACCCCGCGTTTGCATCGCATGTGTCTGTGGATCCAGTCACATTCACAACAAAGTGGACCATCCGCGAGATGTATACATTTGCGTGCGTTTGAAGCACAAAATTGGCGCTATGGAACACACTCGAAGCGTCGCTTGAGGTGTATTCAGTCGCTCAGTTTGGCAAATGCACAGGTTCTGGTGGTGAGGATGATCCCCAGAAGATTGAACCGTCCCCGGCAGGGCCTATCAGCGGGGAAAGGGATATCATAGATGAACTGGAGATGCCCATGCGGGAGATCAGCCTTTGTGGGGAACCAGCGCAGCAGGCTGAGTCTGTGCCCCAAGAAGAAGGTCAAGATGTGGTGCAGCCTGATGAGCGCGTGTATGGGCTGGTAGATGATGAGGATGAGGTGGAAGTGGATCCTGAGCCGCGTGCCGGAGGCGATGGCTTTGTCTTCGGGCACAACTTCCTACCTCCGTTTGCCAACTCAGAGAACAAAGCCTTGAACAGCAAAATCAAGGCGAGATCCGACTGCACGAATTCATTCGATGTATCTGCGGTATGCATCAGGATTTAAGCTCCCAGTTTTGTCTGTAGGACCAAGAGGAGAAGCTTGAGGCTGCAGATGCCGGTCTGGAGGGGGTCACAAGCAGGGCCCAGATCATGGCAGAACACCTCAAGAGCGTGCAGTCAGAGCTGTCATACACACAGGCTCGTGTGACTTCCAAGCGGAAAGAAATCCAGTCAGAGGCTCACATGCAAGCATTGAGCGAGAGGCAGCTAGCACGATGCGTGGCAGACCTCAAGGTCATCAAGAAGGAGCGTGGTGAATTGATGGAGAAAGTCTCCAGTTTGCAGAATCAAATTTATAGGGCAAATGAAAAGATGGACCAGTTCAAGGTCTGGCTCCTTTGCTTCACATGCGCCCAGGCAGGGCTGTAACATTCTCAGGTGTGCTTGAAGCCGTATCCTCCGCCAATCATGTTGCTATGCAGGTACTCATGAACTGGAGTCAGGAAGAGCTGGAGCAGTGGACAGTGACCCAGCAACAGAAAGAGGAGGATAGCGAAGCCATAGAACGTTACGCAGCACAAGACCGTGGGAAAATCAAGGAGCTGGACCTTGCCATCACACGGATGAACCGCACTGTGTCAGCACACAAGGATGACCTGCAGCGAGAGGTCACAGATACACAGTCTGCGCAAATGCAGCTGCACAAAGCTGCAGATGACTTTGAGGCACTCCACAAGGCGAGGATTCTACTGTGGCCTGTTGGAATACATGTACATAAACACGGATCAAGCCCCACGTTTCATCAGCAAGACGTCGAGTATCTCACTGCAGGAACGCCAGGAACTGATCAAGCAGTGGGAGGATGCTGTGGCACAGATGCGCCGTACTGATGCAGCGATACAAACTGCATCAGAGATGTTTGCAGACGGTAAGCTGCAAGTACGTGGGAAACAGAGGAAATTGGATATTGCCGCTCAGTTCTTAGATGATCAGATTTCGAACAATAAAGAGTGTGACGAACAGATCGAGTTTTTGGAGAGGGACCTGGCCCGCCTCCGAACAGACTTCAACTCTCGGCAGGTCTGCACTCAGCACAGGAGACTGCTTTCAGCGCCGCTGTTCACAGTGATGCCTACTTGTCATACCCTAGCTGCAATTGCCACTTGCCTCCTGGAGCAGCCAACTGGCGGGCGCATGAACTAGTGACAACATCGAAGGGACGGAGGTGGAGTCAGAAGTATTATTCCTATTGGCCGTGTGCAGTCTGAGTGCCAGGAGATTTCAGAGCAAGTAGAGATCGTGAAAACGATGCTCAGCAAGTCCGGCAATGATCACACAAGGCAACAAGCAGAAAATGCAGCTATGGCAAAAGAGCTGGATGCAAAGCGCTTGCGACTTGATGACATGAGGAAAAAGGTTGCGAACAACAGGCGGAAACTGGAGGGAGAATACATGCATCTAGATGGCCTCTCAGCCAAGGAGAAGGAGCTTGACACCCTGGCAAATATGGAAGGCAAGCGCCTGGATGAGGAACGCCCTTGTCCAAACTTCTGTCACTGGTGCTGACTAGGGAATTCGTTCACTCGCAGATACCATACATGCTCCTGTACTTCATGTTGCGGAATAGCAGTGGCCTGTCGCCAAAGAACAGAGATGACAGCCAACAGACATGTGTGCTTGTCTTTTTTCATTGCAGCTCCCTCATCAGAGCATAAACTGCAAAATACACACACAGAGTACTAGTCTTGACCTTAATTGTACATGCCTAACAAGTCATCCAAAGCTGAAAGCGTTGTGGATCTGCAGGTGGACAAGTCCTTACGCATGCTTGAGAAGGTGCAGTTTGATAAGAGCCAGGCCCTCTTCAAGGAGCGGTCAAGAGAGAAGGATCTGATTTCGGAGATTTCGGGCGGTCAGGCACAAAACCGTAATCTTGTAAGACGCATTCAGCAGCTGGATGACCATGTCATCCGCCAGCAGGAGCTTCTATACAATGTTGAGTTTCAGCTGCAGAAGATGGAGCGCAGGGTGGCACGTGCACAGGGGGAGCGTTCGGATGAAGAGACTGCAGCCCTCAACAGCCGCATCAAAGGACTCACTGCGCAGCTGGAGGGTGTTAATGCCCAGCACACCATGCTGCTGGGCCAAGTTAGAAAGGCTGAGGATGATCTTGAGCATGCCAACAGCTCTCGCACACGGCTCACTCGTGAGCGAGAACAGGTTCGTCAACTCCTGGTTTCCTGACCGTATTGAGGTGGGAACTTTCAATGGTGCATGTCTTGCGAACTGGAGCGCAAAGCAAAGCGAGCGTGTCAAGTTACAACCCGACAAGTACTTCAAAGGGTAAGTGCGGAAGCAGAGCCAGCGTGCCCTGATCCTTTTTACCTGGCAAGTACCTGCCAGCATTCAGATGGTTGGGGCTGCAGTATTGGTATCAGCATTTGTGTATCCACTCATTGCAGCAGGTGGTACCCATTGGAAGCAGTGCCATGCTTGCGGAGCAGATTGGGGGCAAGGATACACACATTGTTGATGACAGCCTGTCTCCAGGTCCAATCAGATCTTGCTGCACTGAATCTGGAAGCTGACATGGTTGGGCGGGCGGTAAAGACGGCCACCGCGGAGAGGCAGGAGAAGCTTGTGGACCTGGATGTCAGGAAGCTGGAGGTACAGCACCTGCGAGAATCCCTCAATGCACGCGCAGACGAAGTGTTTACACTTGAAAACAGGAAGCTGCAACTGGAGCAGTCGCTCAAAGAGCGGCGCCATGAGATCAGTGTCCACAAGTGTGCTGCTCACTTGCACCATTCATCCTGTCAGCATCAATGGTACAGAGGAACTGAGCCAGGCTTCAAACCATTGGACCTGGCTGCTAGAAAGCAATGATGGTGCTTTTTCTGCAGGCAAGCATTGGAAGCAGAGCTGAAGTTGGTAAAGGGGGATCTGCACAGGGTGACACAGGAACTGCAGGATCGCAGACAACGAGTGCAGAAACTTGAAGCAAAGTTTGCTATCGTTTCAACGAAAAAGAAGAGTATGTACGATGAGGAAGAGGACAAGAGCCAAGCATACTATGTCATCCAAGCGGCTCAGCAACGCCAAGAACTGCAAGCAACAGGGGACCGGCTTGATGCGGAGAACCACAGGCTGCAGAAAGAGGTATGAACCAGTTGTAACACTTCAGCCTTGGAAAAAACGATGCTGCCTGCAGTAGCAATCAAAGAAGTGCTTGTGGCTAGAACCGGATTGTTGCAGTACCTGCACATACATTTTGAACCCAGTTAGGGCCACAGGTGGCGACCCTGGAAAGGACATTAGAGCAGACGGCTGCAAGTAACCAGGCGTATAACAAATCCTTCAAACCAGTAAATGAGAAGCGAGCTTTTGCGGAGAGGTCCAAGCTGCGAGAACGGCTGGACAAGGTGTACGACCGTCTGAAGTTCAAGAGGCAGGAGGAACGCAACCTGATGGGTGATGTTTGGCAAGCTGAACTCAGAGTGCAGCAACTACAGCACGAGCAAGAAACCCTGCTTCAGGTTGTGCAGGAACTGAATCGGCATAAGCAAGAAGCTGTGGCTGCCGTACAGGTGTGAGAAATGCATTCATTACAGCAAACCGGGCAACACACAAGCCCTGTGAGTAAGACCCTCCACGGCACCATCATCGTTTGTATGCAGAAAGAGGAGGAGAAGATGGCCGAGTCACAGGGGCGTTTCGATCATGCACTTACAAGCAGTGGGGCATCAGATCAGGAACTTAGCTGCGTCCGCCTGGACCTGGTCAAAGGGGCAACACAGTCTATGCTGTCACAGCTTGGGTACATGGCAGACCAATTTCCCACCCTTGACATTAGAGCAGCACTACAGGCCGCAGGCCTGGACACTACTCGGCCACAGAGTGCTCTTAATGCTCAGGGCATGAGCACGCTTGAGGTAGCCTGATGAATCGTGCTTTGTACCATTCTTACCAGAATCAAGGTGAGTGCACATAGAACCCACCCAGCTTGCAACAGAGCTAACTGGTGGCAACATGCATTACAAGTGAGCGGCATGCGTGGTATGCATTTCAGGTTCAGCGAACAAGCTGCACCAATGGGACAAACAAGCTTCACCTCCAGGGATGCCCTTGCAGATGGTCTGGGTTTCTATTTCATATTATTAATGGAAATATCAAGGCATCCGGACATTGCTACGACTCCTGTTTGTCCTCACTTGCTGTCTCGCTTGTGGTGCTGGAACCAGTTGTATTGGACAGCACAGTAGCTGTGCTCGATGGTGGAACGGATGGCGGTATCACATATTCTTTGCTGTCACTTGAATCTACTTCTTGAGATGCAGCCTTCAGTTTGCGATCAAGCCGCGACTGAGCTTGCTTTTCAACGTTCTTGAACAACCTCTGCAACACACAGTGCGAGTGATCCGCTTGAACCAGTTGGCAGCCATTCAGCTGGTGAAGGCACACACCTTTTCGTTTGATGCATCCCATGCAGCGTTTGATGCGACATCGAGTAATATTAGGCCTCCAATGGCAGCGGCCACCAGTGCACCCTGCTGTCTGATAACTCGTGTGGACCTTGTGCTTCTGGTGGAGAAGAACCAAGCGGAGAAAGCAGAATAATCTGCACAATCTGGGCATATCAAATCAGCTCTTTACTGGTGCAAGACAGTTTGTGGCCGTGAAGAAGTTACTCTTTGGACACACGCACGCTTGCTTCCCCACACAAGTCGGTAAGAAACAGAATCTGATGCTTCTTGTTTGTGAACTACTGTCCCCTATACAATGAAACAGGTAGCCTGAGACAGAATGTAGGTCATGGATTAAAGAGCCTTGCACTATAAATTGTGTATGATGCATCCAGGCCTGGATTGCTCAGAGCAAGTTCCACACACCTTTCGGGTTGGGGCGATATGTGTAGGAGTTGCGTGTGTATGCCCAATCAGCTTGCCTATAGAAATTCTGTCCACCAGCCGTGTGTTGGCTGCGGGGACGACCTCTCTCAAACTGTGTGTGGCTGTAGCTGCCTGTGAAACAACACACAATGTTCACCAACTTGAAATCACACTCACAGCCTGCACTCCCACAGACGAAGGCATACTCTTGCACCGCAAGGAAAAGACAGAAAATACCAAGTGAAATTGTTTACAAACTCACCGCTGCTGCTAAGTGTCTCGTACGCCTCCTTGACCCTCTGCATGCATCATTTGACAGTGAGTGCACAAACGTTAGCAAACTCCCATACTATAGTGGGAGACCTCCAACAACTGCAGCGGTAGACGTGGGTCCTAGAACACACTTTGAACCTTTCAATCGCTTGAAGCTGCACGCTCTTGGGCGAGTTTATGTGCCTGTCCGGGTGGCACTCTTTCACAGCCTTCTTGTATGCTGACTTGACTTCCTGTTCAGAAGCAGAGAATCTATCAGCGCGCAGGTGGCTGCAATATGCTGGCGAGATACAAACTCAGGTTTCAGACAATATGTTGAGGCGAACGCGTGTTGTCGACATGTTGTATTCTGAGCCAGAGACAAACCAGGAAATGTGCTGGCCCAAGAACAGCGCAGGCTCAGTTTCAGAGGTGCAGAGACACATATTGAAACACATTGAAGTGACGTTGGTTTCATAGATTGTCGTGTGGGTGAGCTGCGCACGTCCTTTGTAGCTGATCTTCTCAGGCCCAGGACGTGATACGGGTCTGACATGATGCAGTGCCCCAGTAATCACTACTAGGCATGTAAATCTATAGCATTTTTGTTACTGTCAATGCTAGAGGCGTTTTGGCCAACTGTCTGTGTCCTGTGCGGATGCATGCAGTGCCGATGAATCGTCTTGTGCATTGAGGAGTAGGCATGTTCAGGTACTCAAGCTTCGCAACTACGAGGACAGAATCAGCATCAG
Organism: Ulvella scutata; assembly: GCA_032359135.1. Taxonomy (NCBI): domain Eukaryota; kingdom Viridiplantae; phylum Chlorophyta; class Ulvophyceae; order Ulvales; family Ulvellaceae; genus Ulvella; species Ulvella scutata. The sequence continues at coordinate 71,842 of JAUMHD010007767.1, forward strand.
CACCTCACACAATAAGCCAGTGACAATATTTGACGCGATGAAGCTACACACGCTCAAATAACCCCTCATGCTCTGTGCTTGAGTGGAGTTTGAAACAAATCACATCTTCTGCTTGTGCATGTTCTGCTAGGCCCTTGAAATGGCTTTGATCGAAAATCTAAGCGATACTGGAGCTCTAGTTGTACATACAGCCCGCGAACGGTGCACCACCATCTTACCTGTAGCGCCCATGCTGCGGTTACCGGCAGCTCAAACAGAAGATCCTTCGTCTAGAGCAATGCAACAAGCTGCAAGGGAGAATTTCGACATGTCAAAAGTGTCCGCTGTCGTTAGTTGCCTGTCCCGTGTAGATGTCAGGTCGTTAAAGCTCAAGAGGTGTGTTGTGCTTGCTGAGCTCTGCACAGGCCAACATCTGCACGCCTGCCAGCCAGCGGCGCAATGCAGGTCACATAAACCAGCTAAGGATTCATCTGATGCGGTTGTTCGCGAGGTACTGAACGCGTTACAATTGCACAAAGGTACGCGTGTGATGGCAAGTGTTCTATACATGCACGTTCTACAAGAGAATACAATCCAACTTTCATGTTACAATGTCACGCCTGTAATGCCCTGTGGTGAGCTGGGTACCAACCAGTTACACTGTATGTTCTCTCGTTCATGTCTGATCTCAGCAGTTTCATCAGGTTATATTTGTTTCAACCATACATAAGATACCTACACGCTGGGCATGTTGAGCTCCACTTTCACATGTAGGTGAAACTGGGAATGCAAAGAAGCCCAAACGTGAGTCAGCACCACGTGCGAAGCAGCAGGCCAACCTTCAGGCCGTTACTTCTTTTGCAAAGGTACTAGCCATATTTCAGATACTGTAAATTGAGCAGCACTCAAGAAGGAATTCCTCCAACATATCCACGATTGCTGCAGGTGTCAGCACTAAGGCTGCAGACTCGTACCGCTGCACCAGACTTTGTGCAGTTGGGGCTCTTGGCCACACAAGACGCCCAACGTGGTATGGTTGTAATTTGTACTTGGGTCCTTTGTGCTGTAAGAAATGCGAAGGTTGTCAGTGCGCGTTTTTGTGATAACTTATTCAGGCTGTTTCATCACAGGGGTGCAAGACCAGCGCGAGTCTACCGAGACGCCACAGAGCAGGCAGCGAATATTGAACACCTTTGAAGAAACATTCGGGACGCTCCTCGAAGTTTTTCAAGCCCTGGCATCTTCAGGCAGACTGGAAGATGTTGTCTTCAGTGACAAAGAGCTTGAGCAGCTATGCACCGCGTTTGCGTCCATGAATTCAGTCCTCGATGCCACACCCGCCACCCCTCTATTTGGGGAACAAACTATGGAGAGGCTTGGTGAGGTCCTGCATTGCTGCAGGCAGCAAGCCTTGTCAGCAATGCATGATCATCTGAACACCCTACATGATGATGTACGTCCTCGCTCCTTCCACAATATATCTTGTAATAAACGCCCGCTGAATCTTTTTGAGCCTTTTCCCGCATGGTTGGTGTGCATAGACAGATGTTTCTCCGCAGTGTACGCACCGCAACGTCAATGTCAAGGGAGATGTATACAGATAAAGACTTGATGCATGTGTGACCTTTGGATCATTGTATCACAGTATGCCTGTATGACAGATGCAATGAACCGCGTGTAGGTGGAGGAGAGGAAGAGCGTGGCAATAAGGGCAGGGCTGGAGGCGATGTGTGTTCTGTTAAAGCTGTGCAGCTCCCATGATTGTCCACGTCACCTCCTGGACCAGGATTCGCTGGAGACATGTTGCAAGTTCTTGGCGCAGCAGGCACAGCGCAGCTTGCTGGTGTTCTTTGACTCCACACTGGCCCTTGAGCTGCGCCCAGATGGCGACAAGTCCAAGTGTCGTGCAACGTACGAACACCATACCTTAATTATGAGTCTTTCAACTGGTAGGATTCTTGTTTCTTATTTGTTGTGTACTAAAGTGTACCATCTGCTTCATCCGTTCTACCTTGGATCACAGCCTGGTTCAACATCCTCTGCACAGCACTTCTTGTGAATGCAGCCCTGCTGAAAATCGTGGAAAGCTGACACAAGCAGGCTCTCTGGTGTATAACCTCGTGGGAGCAGTCGTTGAAGGCCTGCGACAGTTGTCGTATAATGTTGCGCTGGAAAACCCAGCTTTCAACAGCCTGCTGCGCATCTTGGCGCGCATACTTCCTGTTCCTGCCCTTTCGACGCTTCACAACCCAATCATTGGTGTGGTCTCTCTACTTCGTGTTCATCCGTTTGAAATCCTTCTGTGGTTGGCTTAATTCACCTAAGATTTGCTCTTTGTTGAGGTTGACCATTTCTATTTCCTGGACAGTACTGGAACCATCTCCTTAGGCTGGACCGTTTTGATCCTGACGCTTTGCGAAACATAAAAAAATCGGGGGCGGTATAGGTTTTGTGCCATGATGTTTCCGTTGAATGCGGTTGGCGCGCGTGTGTCATGCGATCTGCTCAGGCTAGCACTAGGGAGCCT
>JAUMHD010007768.1:0-10366 GCA_032359135.1 Ulvella scutata
TATATATGAATATCGGACTCAGAATACATATTCTGTGAAGAAAGGCGTTCATGCGTTCATGCGTCAGGAAGGATATGCGTGCGTTTTTCTGCAGGTTATGAAGATATTTAGTCCGTGTGATGAACAACCAACATGGTCTCAAGTCACAAGCACTCATCATATATAGTCGAGGTCATGCCTGGGCCAGTAGCCGAAAACATATAATAGCCTTCTGTTTCACATGCAGTGAATCGCGTCATGAGATTCCAATGAACCTTCTGGGTAGTCACATACTTGAATTAAAATTCGGGCCAAATACAAAGTAAATGTAACCATGTCACAATAACGTACGAAATGTACACATGTACACCCTGGCAGACCGCTGTGGAAAATAACGCCGCCCTGAGAAGTTCTCAATGAGAACTGGAACCCCAGCCGACAGGAACAAGTTCAGAAGTGAACTTGTCGGTTTCAGAACACCTGCAATTTTCGAGGCTCATAAAAACAAGAGCATCAAATAGTTCACAGCCATATGTATGCATCCTAGACAATAAATAAATTAGACAAGTTGACAGCACCCAAACAAGAACACGATCACTATCTGCACATTTCCACTCATAGCCACAGTCAAAGAAAAACAATGACCAGGGACCAAACCTTAATAATTAAATAGATAAACCTAGGATACTCTCTTCACAAACACCATAACTCGCATGCACGACATCCAGGAAACGAAGCTTGGCGTGCCTAAGTCTCGTCTGACAGTCCGCGACTGCTTCGAGCTTATCAACAGTGGCATACACGTGAACTGGAGAGGGAAGTTGAGTGTTCCGGAAGGCAGGATGGACGAATATGGGTACCTCATTCCCCATGAAGAAGCGGTGACAGCGCATCCTAGATCCCTTCTTGATGAAACGCAATCTACTGTGGCAATGCTGACTCCAAGTTCCGCCGTGGAGGAGGTTCTCAGTGTTCCCGGTGAAGGCGATAGTGTGATGCAACCACTGTTGGGAGATCTGAGTAGATTGCAAGGCGATCTGAGTAGAGAGTAGGTCAGAGTGTAAGGAGTTCAGGTTTTCTTGTTTTTGCGATGCAAACACGAGAGCTAATCAGGAGCCACTCCATGCCCGATGAGGGCTTCGGCGGCCGAAGTTCAGCCTCAGCACCCTCAAAAGGGTGGGCAAACTGTTAGCTCGCAGAGCCCTCAACACATTGCGTGAACTTAGGTCTGATCTTCCTGCCATTTGGGTACTTGACAGACACGTCTTGCTAGTGATCAAGACTGTGTGTGTCCACTGCCTTTTGGGTGACAGGAAATTGCATGCTCATAGTGGTCATGTACTGAAGTACAAGGTTTGGTGCTCATAACTGTCTGTTGTTGGAACCATACCTTTGTCGGGCTGCTGTGACCGAAACCCTTTCCCAGCATGGCATTGTTCGAGCTTCTGCGCAGGGTGCGTAAAGTGGCTTAAGTGGTTTCCCCCTACCTTCCAAACAAAGTGCCCATCTCACTCCACGGTCCTGCATGCACATGCGGCACAGGCCATTTCCGGCTGTAATATTCCGGCCCAACTAAGAAATATGGCCCTGGGGGCCAGAAATGCTCATCGAGAACCACTCATTTCAGGAAGTCCAAAACACCGTGGCGGTGAGGCTACTGAAAGCCAGAGTGAGGGAGCAGAACATTCATCAAGCTGAGTATGTTGCTGTCGCCGTGCTGCTGTATGCAAAAGTAAATCAATGAAATAATAAATTATTCGGGGCCAAAAAAAAATTCATGGATAGAGAAACCAAAACGAAGCTTATTGGGCACGACTTCCTTCTTTTTCTTCCGGGACCGCTCAGCAAGAACAGAAAAAGAAAACATAACTGGCTAATCGGGACCAACACCAATAATACAAGAAGGGCTTTTGCCACATTTCTTCCCTTGAAACCTCTCTGTCACACCCTCTGATGCTCACCTGGGGTCAGACCATGGCGGCTGAGGGTTGTGCCCAGGGTTGTTGTGTCTAGAATTCTATAGAATGCAAAGCTATTGCTTCCTGATTATGCCCCCATGATGAACACAGCAACAGCAGTTGTTACCGAATGTCGATTTTCACTTGTTTTCTGATTTCATGCTGAATTATTACAAAACCAATATTGTATTACAGCCAGTTAAACAGCCGCCCAATGTCCAATTGCTAAAAATCCCTATGTAAACAGCTATTCTCAGTCACACCGCAACAGGGATGTGCTGGCAATGTTTGTAAACAAGAATCGTTCTTGTCCTGGTAGGCTAGATGTGATGGGCTTCGAGTAGAGATGGGAGTTCGCAGTGCAAAAAAGTCGTTTCCGAGATAAGGGGAGATGACGGCACTGGTCTCACGTGCAGCAGGCTCATGAATCCACGACCCGTCGCTCCTCAGACAGTCGCCGCCAGGAAACAAAACAATGTCTTTCAATCGTGTATCACATTCCAACGCTTCGTTAGACTCTATTAACCAGACCGCTGTAACAGCGAGAGTACTAGCAGTACTAGCAGCCTTTGAAGTTGTCTTCCGTTCCGTGTGTGTGCCGAGCTTAGCCGCCTTGTTAACCATCCACGCCCAGCCACTGCATATCGTTCAAGGACTGAAGAAAGAAGACTCGTAGCATGCCGAGCCAAGCTCCCAAGGCCAAGGTGCAGAATGCCTTCACTGGAAAGTCCCTATCATCCATCCTTGAGCCACTTAAGAACCAGACGAAGCCAGCAGCCACGAAACGTACGATACTCATCCCTTTAAAGATTTCTATGGGACGTGCAGAGCTTCCCTGATCGTGCGCTGCTGCTGCCTGGCAGTACCTTCCTTGCAGTCACGGAGCCCGCATCGGTTTCCGTGAACATGGGCATGTGCCGCATGCTTTCATCATTCAACATTTATTACAAAGCTTTGGCACGATCATGTTCGTGTTAATGTTGAAATATGGACACTTTTTGTGCTAGGTGGTATGCTGCAGTTCATGGTTTTGATTTAGAGCGCGCCTGCACTGCTGTGACTGCATGCTGCCACGGCAGTTGTTTAACTGCTGCAAAGTGTGAAATCTGGGGTTGACTGCCCGCAAACTGCGTTATCTACCATCAGAGAGGGCGGCACGGCATTCCTTCCTGCCTGCTGCTGCTGCTGTACCGTGTGCACAGGATCTAGTTATGCGGCTGTGTCGCGAACGTGCCCTTAACACGATTAAATGGCGATTTAGAAGTGTCTATCTTGCTACAGTATTGCCTTCTCATATGTTCCGTGTTGCGCAGTCGTTTTCACAATCGGACCTGCTTGCCAAGATGTAGACACTCTTGCACAGATTCTGGACAGCGGAGGAACATGTGCTCGTATCGACCTAACGGTGCGTTTCTACATCTGTCAACTGCTGGTCGTGCACCACAGCGCAAAACCTCGCAGGTGCTAGTCCATCCCTGTGCATCGCATTATCCACACAGATGCTAGACAACAGAAGCTCTGAATGCTCAAATTGCTACCCAGCGTCACATGATCCTTTTCCGCGGCGTCTGTGTTTTTCTTGCAGGCTGCTGATAGTGTTGTGTGCTGTAGTGGGGCTCCTTGCCATTCCACATGCAGAGCTTACGCAATTTGGCCAAAGCGATGCTCAAGACTCGGAAGCTCTGTGCTGTTATGGCAGATACGCTTGGTCGGGAAGTTTACGTCCGACGGGAGTACACGTTGGGAGAAGACAACTGGCCCAAACATGGATCTGCTGTGGAGGTGAAAACTGGTGGGCAGATCACACTGGCAATGGACGCCGACGTTAAGCAGACTGATATAGTGTTTCCTATCAATTATCCTAAGCTGGCAGGTGCTGTCTCTCCACTGCCCGTAACCGACTTTTGTGGGCTCGGGCTGGTGCCACTCGCAGACCATGTTGCCAGTCATAGGCCCCACCTCGCTCAAATCAACTCATGTTCTGTTTCAATGTATTTTCAGCATCAAAGGCATGCATGTGTTCATGCTAGGGGATGAGCAGCACCTGTTGAGAGTGTTGATCGTTTTCACTCTAAAACTCTGTTGCTGTTGCCCTGCAGAGATGGTTGAGGTTGGAGATCTACTATACGTCGGCAGGTATCTTGTGACTGGCGCAGATGAGGCTTCACTGTACCTGGAGGTGCAGTCCAAGACAGTGAACACCATCACATGTGTTGCTCACAATGATGCAAAGCTCGATGGCCTACTGACAGTTTTCCACATGGAGCGGAGCGAAAAAGGCATAACCAATAAGCCCAATGCTCAAGCTCTGCTCAGTAAGAGCGACGTGGAGTGGATCAAGGCTATTTCAGCTGAGTTCGACATCGACTTCCTGTCACTGTCATACACACGCCATTCAGCGGATGTGCATGAGGCAAGGGCTTTCATGGGCGATCTGGGACTTGAATCTTGCAAGATCGTCGCGAAACTAGACGCTAAGCAGTCGCTGGTGAACTTCCGAGGCATCCTGGATGCAGCAGATGGCATCATGTTGTCTCGAGGCAACTTGGGCCTTGACTGCCTGCCCGAGAAGATTTCCGTGATCCAGAAGAACGTTACAACGAGCTGCAATCTCGTAGGAAAGCCCTGTGTAGTCACGAGAATCATGGATTCCATGGCCAGTGCACCCAGGCCAACTCGTGCGGAGGCCACAGATGTCGCAAATGCAGTGCTTGATGGAGCTGACTGCCTCATGCTTGGTGCTGAGACCCTGAGAGGCATGGATCCTGTCAATGCTGTCAAGACTGTTGTGCAGTGCTGCCAAGCAGCTGAGCTGGAGTTCAATCACACTCAGCACTTTGACTACCTCATGCGGGAGGCAATGAAAGCAGAGGATGTCGGGATCATGGTTCCAGGTACTACCTCTCTAGCTTCTGACACTTATTGTACACTCTGTACGTGACTGTTTTGCTCAAAGTTGGAGGCCAGGCGTCGCAGTATTGTCGATTTGCACTAGAGTTTACAGTAGAGTCACGTTAACACAAGAGAGTCACGTTAACACAATAGACTCAAGTAACACAACAGAGTCGCGTTAACACAATAAGACGTACCCCTACGTGCACCATAAACTCGGTGGGTTTAGCATGAGTACGAGTCAGAGCACCGCCTTTGGGCTTGATCCTGCCGTGCTGTGCAACCCGTGTTTTTAGTGAGTGTTAGTCTGGGTACTAGTCAACTTGGTAGGAGTTATTGTGAGAACACCGCCTTTGGGCTTGACCGTGCTGGTGTGTGCAACCCTTGTTTGTGAGAGTTAGTGCGAGGTCGAGCTAAGTTGGCATGCGTTGATTTGCTGGTACACGAGCCATGCTATGGAGTTCACCCTGTAACTTTACACATCCTTGTTTGTGAGAGTTAGGCAGAGTACGAGTGACCGAGGTATGTGTTATTGTGACTGCACGATGTCGAGCATGAGCTTCGATCCAAGAAAACCGGGTACTGTTATTGCTTTCTTCAGTTAGGACAACCAACGAGTGTAGATGTAAGATCACTTGCCCTGTCGTTGCTTCGGTAGTGGCATGTCCTGTGTCGTTTGTTCGAGGTCGAGCTAAGTTGTCATGCGGTGATTTGCTGGTCCATGAGCCGTTCTATGGAGTTATGCCTGCAACTTTACACACACTTTCCGGCAGGTCATGCATGTGTCTTGTGTTCGCACTGCGCACAGCAGACGTCTCCAGCAAGTTGTTCCGCTACCTGTACATCATGTGCACAGGGGGTTATTAATGTAACATGGGTAAACAAAAAGGGGGTTTTTAATGTAACGGGGTATTGTTATTGACAACTTTTCAGCTACTGTGGGCGAAAATGTTTCAAATTTATTGTCGCCACCCCAGAAAATCGACCACAGTTACATGTACCACCCCCCCTCCCCCCTCCCCTTCCCGAACCAAGATATACTTTGACGAACTTCAATGACATATTTTACAAACCGGAAGGTAGTGAATAGGCATGCACCCAAATAGCCAAAATGAACTAACACAAAATGTCTACCACTTCGCTGAAGTATATATTATCTTTGTGTTGCGTATAATGAATACCCCTGCAATGTATGTAGGAGGCCACGATCATGAGGAGGTGAGCTCGCCAGGCGGCAGCTCACACGGCGCCGCAGAAGCCCTGGCAGCAATGCATGGCACTGGCAGCGCAAACGGCAGCGTTGCGAGTGGCTTGGGGGGCCCTAGCGCACACGGCGCCCACCCTCCATCCAACCTTGCAAACTCCCAGAGCCACGCCAATCTGTCAACTTCTCTGAAGGCAATGACTCGGCAAGCGCCGTCGTCGGCGAATTTGTTCTCGGCTCTTGGAGGCCTATCGTCTCGTGCAAGTGCGATTTTGTCGATTCTGGGGCTGTCCATGCCACGTACAAATGCATGTCGATTCTGTGCAGCTATCCATGCCACGGACAAATGCATGTCGATTCTGTGCGGCTGTCCATGCCACTTACAAAAGCATGACGATTCTGTGCCTGTCCATGCCACGTACAAACACATGATCAAAGGTTTTCTTAGCTTTATCTGCTTCTGCTGTATACCCTGCAGTTCGAGTTTTCTTGGCATGATCAGCTGCTGCTGAATACTCTGCAGATGATTCGTAACTTGTTGATAATTTATCACATGCAGAATGCAAAAGAACAGTCAGTAGTCGCACCTGTCAGCAGGCGACGCTGTAGCGACTGAAAAGAGCATTTCACTGCTAGCCAACCCCTTGCTGGCGGAATCCTGCAGAGATATATTTGTGTTGATATTTGAACGAAGGCACAGTTGCAATTTCGCATTCGCTTGTCTACAGGCAGCGCTATGCAAGGGGAAGGTGAAGTGCACTGGTGGCCACCATGATGCATACATGCATGCATATTGAAACTTTTTGTAAAGTTCTGTTATGGTACCTGTCTGATATCTCTCTGATTGAACGCTTGTTTCGCATTGTCCATGCCTCAACATTTGGCGTGCCACAACGCGGTGAATGCACTTCCAGTTTAGATTAACTATCCTGATTGCCCCCCTGCATTGCTCTCCTTCACAAATAAAACGCAAGAATTCTTCTTCAGCAGTCACAAATGGAACAGAACAATTGTTCAGGAGTCACAAATAAAACACAACAGTTCTTCTGCATTCACAAGTAAAACACAACAGTTCTTCAGCAGTTACACATAAATCACAACAGTTCTTCAGCACTCGCGATTAACATACAACAGTTCTTCCACAGTGTTGTTTGAATATGTTCGTCTGTTCTGCAGACCTCCAAGGTGCTGGGGAGGATTCCAAGATACACATGTCCTTCCTGTCCAAGCTGGAAGCGATGGCCTCATCATCAGTGCGAGTCGCAGAGAAGGCCGCTGCAAAGCTTCTCATTGTGTTCACAGACACTGGCCTCACTTCGGCGCTGGTTGCTAAGTACAGGTGTGAACCTCGTGCTCGAGGCTATTCAGTCTGGAAGTTTGCGTTTGTGAGGGGGTGGGGGTCTAGACCCCCTATATATCTAGAACCCCTAGATGCATGCCTGTACACCCCGTACATCCACTAGATATGAAGACCCCCTAGGGGGGTCCAGACCCCCCACCCCCCCTTTGCATTAGGGGGGTTCTTCCTCCCTTGAGGTGATGACTGGCATCAGCGGTGGAGACCGGGGGGGGGGGGGGGGGGCGGGACCCTCCTAGGGGGTCTTCATATCTAGTGGGTGTACGGGGTGTACATGCATACATCTAGGGGTTCTAGATATGTAGGGGGTCTAGACTCCCACCCCACCCACACACACAAACTTCTAGAACGCGCTCTACGAATGCCTTTTCCGAAACACAGCGCCGTGACGTCACGGTGGTGGCTGTTGTTGTTTGTATGCATTTTGCTGCAGAACGTTTGGGTTGTTGCCCGTTCATTATCATTGCATGGCATGGTTAGCAATGCAATAAAGGAAGCTGCTGTGTGAACGTGTGCATGCAGCGCTACAATGACTCCATACCGTTTTCTTGTGGCCCTAGTGGCATTAGGGCTTGGGAAACCATGTCACTAGAGCACCGCCTAGGCATTTAGCGTTTTGTACAGGCCAGGTGCATCGTTATTGACATCTTGTGAACCCCTTTTTCGAACCGGAAAGGTAGTGAATAGGCATGAACCCAAGTAGGCAAAAGCAACTAACACAAAACATCCACCACTTCGCTCAAATGTCGCCTTGTTAGCCAGTGTCAGCCAAAATCGTCCCCGGACAGTCATGAACTGCTGCATGTAATAGCCCCCAAAAAGACTACTTTACAGCATTTTGGCTGATGTAATTATTGTTTACCTACACCTCAACTATACCCCTGGTGCAGGTACGTTTGGTCGATTTCCCACTGTCGTGAATTTACCGTAATATTGTGACATTTGAAACTCGGTATTTCTTCAACCACCTCATTTACACAGCAAGAAAACATGCGCGTTGACCCGGACATGTGCTTCACTTTACGTCATAAACATGTGTGCGGTGCTGTGCAGGCCAACAGTGCCCATCCTGACTCTGGTCATCCCCCGCCTGGTGAACCAAGACCTCCAGTGGAAGGTGGTCGGCCGCCATGTGGCGCGCCAGTGCCTCCTCACCCGAGGCCTGCAGCCCATGCTGGCTGCGCCCTCTCCTGATGGTGAACAGGTGCTGCGAGATGCTGTCAAGGCGGCAACTTCACGGGGCCTGTTGTTAGCCGGGGACCATGCGGTCTGCGTCGAGAAGATTTCGGGCGACTATTGCATCAAAATGGTTTCGGTAGATGATTCCGGGGTCGGTGTCAAGGAACTGAACCCCTTGTCGGGCCCTGCACACGTCTCATGCGGGAATGTTCTGTAGCGGGTTGTGTTGAGTCAACCAGGTGCACGCGGAGGTGTCGGAGCGCATGCATGTTGTATGGTCGGAGCGCATGCATTGTGTATGGTCGGAGCGCATGCATTGTGTATGGTCGGAGCACATGCGTTGTATCTGGTCGGTGCGCATGCATTGTGTACCGTCGGAGCGCATGCATATTGTATGGTCGGAGCACATGCATTGGGTACTGTCTGAGCGCATGCATTGTTCACCCAGGGCATGCATTGAACGACAAGAGAGTATACTCGAGTATGTTGATCACAGAAATCAGACCCTCAAGGTGTCTGACTCGTGGGATGAAGTTGTTGCTGATGGCAGCAGGAGTGAGCATGTTGAACCGTGGCTACAGGGGCCGCAGCTTGTTGCGCCAGTGTTGAGGAATTGGTCCGCTGTTGTCGGACAATTCATCAGCGTACGGATACTCTTTTGGATATAGATTTCGATGTTTGCAGTCCATATGGCAGGCACGTTCAGTTCAATGGGTGCTGCCACAACGTACTAGAATGGCAGATGGTCACAGGGGTCAGTATAAGTTCAAAATCGTGCCAATATTCAGTGATTGGGTGGGCGGGGGCATCTGAGGGTGAGAGTGCAGGTGGGGTCAGCAGAGGTGGAGGGGGGGGGAATGTGGGAGCAATGCATGAGTACAATGGGCTGGGTCATTGGAGCAGCATGCATGTAGTACATGCGATGATGTCAACACCTTCAAATCAATTGCTGTTCATGACGTTTGTTGCAGTGTATATGCATGGACTACAGAGATTGGTTATTGTCGGTGCTTGTTGACTGTATTTTTTTGTATCATACAGTATGCTTTTGAGCTCCGTGGTGCGGGTATGTAGTTTTTTTCGTGGCCATCTGGAGGCCAGGTGTTGAGTGTGCGCCATGCGAGACAGATTCCAGCACAGAGGAGTAGACTGAGCGACTCCCTGAGCGTGTTAGGTAATTGAAACGCAAGACTGTGGTGCTGTTCTTTACAACGAATTCATGCATAGTAGATTCCAAATCAACCTTCCAAGAGTGCCAAAGACTGACAGCTTATAAACTAGCGGTACAAGTAGAGATGCTTGGTAGCAGCAACATGCAAACATGCATGGCACAAGCGCATTGTCTGGAATTATTAATACATCACATGTAATCTCAGTGTCTCAACACAGCTGACCCCAACACTATTCCCTCCCAAGACGTTTGCAAGAACGTCTGACAACAGTTCAGCTGCCTAACCACAATCAAGTGACAGCTTAACATGACCTCGAAAAGAGAACTGAAGAACAAGTCACAGCAATGAGAGATCCAGGCCCGCGGCGATATGCTCTGCCAAGTGGGTCACCAGGCCACGTACATGAGTATAGGGACTGACTCATGCTGGGGGAACGTGGCAGCCACACGTCTGCTTAGACTTAAAGCGATATGCGTTGGAACCCATCAAACCACCGATGTACCAGGTTCTTGGAGGTGCTGTCATCGAAACTGCGTGTAGGCAACTACAAGCCAAGAGGCTTCGAAGACGTGGGGAAAAGAACAATGCAAGAACAGAGAAATGAGAGATAGAACAAATAAACCAA
>JAUMHD010007779.1:0-10359 GCA_032359135.1 Ulvella scutata
TGGATCTTCCTGTCATCGCTCTCAGAGTATATAGTGGGGTCCTAGGATGAGACAGGTGCTCTGTAACTGTGTTACTATCGGTCCACTACATACTGCTTACTGCATACCCACATTCCAACTCATCTAATTCTAGGAACATAGGTCTTTCGGCGCAGTAGCTGTTTGTTCATTGCAATGTAGTTCTTTGCAAACCGGAGACGTAGCTATCGTGAATAGGCATGAACCTGAATAGCCAAAAAGCCGAACAGAATACGTCCATCACTTCACTCGAGAGACAAAACAGCACCATCAAGAAAGTCTTTCCCAGTTTTATGTACGGTTTTGAATAAGTTCAAAATTTTCATCAAGTTTGGTGCAGGACGTCCATGTCATATCGTGCGCAGAAAAATCAACATACGGTAGCCGCATTGTTCCCTCGCATATGTAGTACAGGACATGTCATGTCTGATCACAACCTTGATGGGGTTGGGGAGGGTGGGCGCTCGCCAAAGTGCGCTCGCCGACAGTCGCCTGTCGCTGCTTCGGCCACAATTCCAAACTTTCAGCACATTGAAGAATCCTGGCGTACAATGAAGTCCAGAATAACACTGTGTGCCTCTCGTGTTTGGCAGCCGTGTACATAATAGTGAAAGCACCTATGATTACAGTGTATATTATGTATGAAGCATCGCTATGAACCCCGTTAACAGTGAGGTGAGAAGACTATGTGACAAGTGAAGCTTCATAGGAAGGATGGTGACTCATGTGATCAACTGAATCCGCACACGCATGCACACTCCCCATGGGCCTTCAAGGGTTTCTCTAAACACACCAGAGCTTTGTGTATGTATGTTGCTGCTTGTGCTTGGGGGTCATCAGGCATCATTCTACGGCATACAATAGGAATCGTGTTCGGTTTGCTGTCATAATGAGTCTCCGCCATAAGACTGCCTGCGCACTCGGACTGACGTTCTAGTTGATGTTCATGTTGCTGACAAAGCACACAACAAGTGCTTGCTCTTGCATTCGCGAAAGAGAAGCAGATAAGTGCGGAACGGAGAGCTTTGCGCTGCGCGTTCAAGTGAAGTCTGATATGATCTGCGGCGAAGGCCCGCATGAGGTCTCCTTCTGGGATGTGACGGTACGCATTTACGTATCGTCACCTTCGATGCTTATTAACAGTTATATTCAGCGTTACGGCAGCACTTCTGTCTATCTTGTCTGCATCTTGGCCTGCTCAGAAGTTTTGGCACTTGCTTGACATTCAGCACGCACGCCTGCCGCTACCTGTACACCCCCAAGGAAGTCGAAAAAGAATAACAAACACGACAGCAGTCAGCTGCCCTGCTTTATCAACAGGATTATCGGGCCGAGTATATATCCGCCCTAAAGCACTCTACTATGCTGAGTACAGCACAAAAATATTGACACAAATCACTTAGGCCACACTGATTTAATGCTCTTGCGATGCAACGAATGGGTGTTGCCAGGAAAAAAGAACCTTGCTAAAGAATGACAAACTGTTGTGAAAGTGAGTTTCAAATGCACCATACTGACTAGAGAGCTTGCAAATTGCATCTGCACCAAATATGATGTATCATTAGCATGATTTGATGAGCCCCTTGCCTTTAGCATTTGCACAATTGTGTTTACAGTCCACATTAGATCGAATCAGGAGCATCTCCCCCACCAACACAGTCACGGAGCAGGCCAACATACACTTCAATAGCGACCAGGAGTCGGGTTTATACCGCTTCCAGAAGCACCAGCGAGCTAGTGCTGCTGCAGCATCTCATGCATGTGAAACTCATGCATTTGAAGCACCCTTGCATGCATGTAAGACAAGTGACGAAATACACATGCATGTGCAGAACCATCAGTGGACACAGACCAACTCAACACACGGAACTTGTTGATTTGCTTGTAATGTATGTCATCAGTGCTTCATACGCTGGTGGTTATGGGTCATAGCATGATGTTGAATGTCCTTGCTCAGGTCCATGCATTCCTCTACATCTGACCACTGACCACAACCATGGTTGTGGTGAGAACTGGTTAACCAGTTCTGGCCCTTGAAGAAGCCACAACCTGCAGTGTGCGACAAGCAGAAATGGCGAATGCTTATAAGTATGCTTATAAGATTGTTGTACTGCCTTGTTTCGTGCAGGCGCAAATGCCTTTGTGAACCCACTGTTTTAGTCAACTTTCTAATTTCAGGCATAGGGCTCTAAATTACCTGGTTCGGATGGATAAGCAAAAACATTGGATTGATTTCACCGTCATCATGAATGGCTAATCAAAATTTTGGGATATAATCAATTTCTGGTTAGCCCTGACTATGATATTGAGGCTGATTAGTTTTAATCCTAATCTATTGTTCGCCGATATTGAGGCTGATTAGTTCTCATCCTTATCAACTGTTCGCCTACTTGATTATCTATTATTTGTATCTCGAATACCCCTGGTTACCGGACGGGGGTCGATTCTGGGCACTATTGCGAATACAAACGCGTGCACGCCACATGTAATCGCAAGATAAGTATTATGAGGCAACGTACGCGAATGTTTGCGTTCATAACGTAACTGTGCTGATGTCTAGGTCCTGAAACACCGTGATTCTCGAGAAACTCGGGAATCTGACGGTGCCCGCCTGGGATCAGTTCACAGCCCGATAACGTGCACTGCCCGAGCCATCATCGCGGAATCCTTTGCACAGACTTACTATTCATGTATTTTTATGGGTATGCGTCGGCGAATCGCGCGATATTTCACTACGTGGATGCCAGTGGAGCGACAAACCAGCATGAGCCGAATCTAACAGAGGGACATATACGTGCAGATAGGCACGCCCACCATGCACCACGGAGCAGGCGACTCACCCAAGCACAATAATAATACAAAGTGTGGTTTTCGTACGCTTTTCAAGCTAACTCAGCATTCATTACTACCTTAACATCGCTGTCCGGTGTCAGGGCCCGTAGGTATACGAGATACATCTTCGAGGAAACAGACCAGTGAAATTGTGTCAGAAAACTAACACAAAAGAATGGTCACTCGACAATAAAGCAACAACAGTCGCGCTCTTGCATCGTCTTGCAACATCGGCTATGCTGGTTGATAAAGAACACACGAGCTACACGAGTTACAGTATTGCGCAAATAGTTACTCTACCCAAGACTGCTCCGCTGCTTGTATGGTCGCCAGCTAGATGCTATAGACATGACTACAAGCATTGCATGTCTTGTCTCAATCCATGGTTAGTTTCTAGTAGGCACTAGTAGCCTCTGCCACTGTCTCGGGTAGTCCAGAACCTTCTAGACCCTTCTGGACCCTTCCAGAACCTAGTGTTCTACAGTCTTCCAGATCAACCTAGAGCTATCTAGAGAGCTTATAGATCCAACGTCATTACGTAATGGCTTACTTCGTCCTCATGCATGGATGTGTTGAGTCCTATTGACTTCACCACATTCCAACACTCCCCCTGACTCAATACATCCTAGTAGCCATTAGTCAGATGAGCAACCTAATCATTCAGTTGAACTAAACCAATGCTCTCCCTTAATACCTTGAGCTGTTTCGGTGAAACCGCCTTGGTCATCATGTCTGCGAGATTCTTCTTGCTCTCAATATGATCAAACTTCACCTCACCCCGTTGCACACGTTCCCGCACAAAATGATGCTGTATGTCAATGTGCTTTGCCTTCTGTTGTGAAGTAGGATTCTTCATGATAGCAAGGCTGGCTTGGTTATCTCCATGCATTTGAATCGCTGTGTTTTGGTCAACATGACCGAAACTCGCCATGAGTTGCCTAAGCCACAGTGCTTCTTTTTTAGCATGTGCAGCGGCCATATATTCTGCTTCTGTTGTTGAAGCAGCAACAGTTGGCTGTAATTTAGAAGCCCAGCTTATGACTCCCCCTGCTAGCATGAAGACATATCCGGTTGTGCTTCTGCGCTTATCAGGTTCTCCCCCGAAATCAGAATCCGAACATCCCACAAGCATCCCCAGAGCCTTACCGTCACAACGTAGACCATATTTCATGGTACCTTTTAGATAGCGGACAACGCCTACCAGAACCCTCCAATGCTCCTGTCTTGGAGTAGACATGAACCGAGCAAGAACACCCACTGAGTAGCTCAGATTCGGCCTCGTCCCATTAGCTAGGTACATCAGCATATCAAAAACCTCAGCATACTTGGAATGCTCAGTTACCACATCATCTCCCTGCTTGGAAAGCTGGGAATTGGCATCAAGAGGTACGCTGCGAACCTTCGCATCAATCTGTCCAGCAGCGTTCACGATTTTCTCCGCATATTTCCGCTGAGTGATCACAAAAGTCTTCTCTTCGCGATTTCTGATAACCTCTGTGCCGAGAAACATCTGAACATCACCTATCTTGCGAATCTTGAACTGCTTCTCAAGTAAGTCAAGGACAACTTGAACATCAGCTCGAGTCCCCACTATCAGACCATCGTCAACATATACTAGTAAGCATGTTGTTCGTCCTGTGTCCTTAAAGCATAGAAACAGCGAGCTGTCAGCGTGCGCAACTTCAAAACCTGCGTTGACCAACTTGCTCCGTAGCGTCTTGTGCCATGCTCTTCCAGCTTGCTTTTGTCCGTACAAACTCTTCTTGAGCTTCCATACCTTGCCATCTCCGAACGTATAGCCCTCTGGCGGCTGCATGTAGATATATTCTTGCAAGTCACCGTACAGAAACGCTGTCTTCACATCAACTAGCTCGACTTCAAGAACCATCGCAGCAGCACAAGCCAACAATGTACGAGTTGTTTCGGGCTTAGCAACAGGCGCGAAAACTTCCCCGAAGTCAATACCCTCACGCTGTTTATGACCACGAGCTACCAAACGAGCTCGATACCGCTCGATTGAACCGTCCTTGCTGTACTTCAACTCAAACACCCACTTGCCAGTAAGAGGATTGATGTCTGAAGGTTTTGAAACCACATCAAAGACTGCTAGCTCCCTGAGTGCTTTTATCTCATCATCAGTAGCTTGCTTCCACTGATCAGTATCATCTCGCTTCAGCATCTCAGAATACGTAGATGGCACAGCTTTATCATCAGCACTCAAAGCCATCATAGCTCTCCGTGCAACATTGCGCTCCCTAGCAGCTGACCTAGTGACAGGTTCATCTCTCTTCCCTGGTGTAACATCAGACGCATCAGGCACCTGCCATCTAGCATAGGATGTAGATTTCTGATCTACCTGTGGACATAGATTGTATAGAAATGCAGCTGTAGCGATTGCAGCACCCCAGAACGTCTTAGGAATGTTCGATAAAATAAGCATACCCCGAACCCTTTCGGTTATAGTTCGATGCAATCTCTCTGCCTTTCCATTAGACGGAGGACAGTGAGCAACACTGTTCTCTCTGCAGATGCCCACCTCAGTGCAGTATGCATCAAATGCAATAAACTTGCCCCCTCTATCAGAGCGAACACACTACACGTTCTTCACCAGCTGCCTCTCTCACAAGCACACAACATGCTTGAGTACAGCTGAAGCATCAGACTTATGCTTCAGAGGTTTCACGGCAGCAAACCCGCTGAAGTCGTCCATCACCGTCAGAATTTACTGAGACTTCCCAGCCGACATCAGTATCAATGGACCCATCAAGTCTGTATGCAGTAGATCAAGAGGTCCCTTTGTCTTCGTAGTAGACAGCGGGAACGGTGCTGCCGTTTGCTTCGCGCTCATGCATGTGTCACATATGGGAGTCGAAGAAGAGAACTGAGGCTCTTTCTGCCAACCCTTCACCATGTGATTCTTCTGCATAGATTGAATAGCCCCAATGCTCACATGCCCCAGTCGCTGACGCCATAATTTGGCCCGCTGAACAGCTGATGTAGCTTTCCTGGAACTACCAGACAACATGCAAACTTGCAGTCTTCAGCACCCCTTGTGCCCGCACATTTCAACACTGCCAACCCATCCACAACCGGTGCGGTACCCATGTGCATGCCAGACGGAGCATACAGTCTTGTCTCCGAAATCGACCCCACTACCTTGCCACCTTTATGCATGATAGCAGTAACGGATAGCAAATTGTATGGAGCTTCTGGCACTATCAACACATCTGACACAGATGAATCAATCTTCTTGGACCCCACCTGGATAGTCATCTTCACAGTAGCAACCCCTCTTGCCTGAACCCTCTGCCCATTAGCAATGAGCACACTCTGGCTGGTCTTCCGAATTCCCTTCGCAAACCGAGCATCACGTAAGATGTGATCTGTTGCGCCTGAATCCACCACCCATGATAAATCGTTCATGCATGCCCCGCAATGCATTGAACTTGCTCTCATGGCAACGGAATCGTTGCCCCCCTTCGAGAATCCCGGGCAGTTTCTCTTGATGTGGCCTGGCTTACCACACTTGAAAGACTTAATCTGCTTCGGATATTTATGCTTCGCCTTGTCCGCAGACAACGCTGCTGCTTCTTCCTGGGTCTTGATACCCATAGACTCCTCAGCCACCTTCAGCTGAGGCACGGCTCGATCTATATCGACAGTCTCTTGAAACAACAGGATATTCTTGATCACAGAATATTCCTTTGGAAGCCCCATCAGAACCCTCCTGATTAGCCTTTGATTGTCGAGGGCCTGGCCGACACTGGCCAGCTCGAGTTGCATGCGCCTAGCCCTCGCACAGTACTCGGTCACATCCTCAGTCTTCGGCATCTTCAAATGCAGCATATCCTCCTCCAGCTGAAGGATCTTGGCCTGCATTGTGCACCTACTAACGCCTTCTAACAAAGTCCACGCCTCCCTGGCTGTCTCCACCCCATCCAAATACGACAGCATTTGCATGCTAACCCGCGTCCGGATCTGGGCGAGCGACCGCTCATCCCTTAACTGATCTTCCTCCGTGTTGCGCGCAGCGCCCTCACGAATATAGCGCTCGAGTCCCTTGTCGATCAAACGATCGGTGATCCGGACTCGCCACTCCGCATAGTTGGATGACGTCAGCATCCTGGGACCTCAGCGGGACCTCAAAGCGGGACCTTTCCCATGACGAACGAATGTCACAAACGAAACCGAAGAACGTTACAAACAGACTGACCACACAATACACTCGACTTGTGCTACACAGCAGCAGTGCGTGCTGAACCCATAACCTGATAAAGAACACACGAGTTACACGAGTTGCAGTATTGTGAAAATAGTTAGACTACTCTACCCAAGACTGCTCCGCTGCTTATATAGTCGCCAGCTCGATGCTATAGACATTACTACAAGCATTGCATGTCTTGTCTCAATCCATGGTTAGTCTCTAGTAGGCACTAGTGGCCTCTGCCACTCTCTCGGGTAGTCCAGAACCTTCTAGACCCTTCTGGACCCTTCCAGAACCTAGTGTTCTACAGTCTTCCAGACAAACCTAGACCTATCTAGAGAACTTATAGATGCCATGTCATTACGTAATGGCTTACTTAATCCTCATGCATGGATGTGTTGAGTGCTATTCACTTCACCACATTCCAACACAGGTACATTTCAGTTTAAATTTGATGTATACTTTCAATAGGAAACCCTTTTAAGGTATTTTGGACCAGAGAAACTGATTGGGCGACTGAGGCAACCTGCAACCTGCCATGCATTCCTTTTTCTGTGGGGAATTTTGTTCTCCGGCGACCGGCTGTTTCCCAGCTGGCTTGGCAATTGGGCCCCTCAATTTGGCGTTTGTTGTGTTTTAACGACAGATGGAGTCCATGGCCCTTGGGACATACATGTATTGCCACATAGGCGCCCCCAGACACATTAAATATCCCCAAAGCTCCCACACCATATGGGATTGTTTTGTATAGCGATTGACAGAACAAGGGGTAGCTAGGGGTGGCTATAATGGTCGGTATTCATTAATAAGCAACATGTAATCAATGCGAAAACGATACACCTAGGTATTGATTAGGACCACTGACTAAACTGTATGATTCGTTTTTGGCCCATTCCTAATTTAATATCGATTACCGCGTAACTAATCAATGGCTAATCGACCTCCTAGACATCCTAATTCAAAGCCCTAGTCAGGCCAGGATGGCTTGAAAACATACAGTTCGTCGCATCGTGTCAACACCAAATCGGTGTGGCCATGTCTCGAACAACATGGCCGTAATTTGGTGATATCAATAATCACGAACAAGGCACATCCCGCATTATTAATCTCGGCTTTCTATCATCATGTATGATTGTCCATCCCTGCTGTGCAGGTGCTGGAGGTCATCAAGGACGCCGCAACAGAGGACCTGCCCAGCACAGCAGGAGAGCTCATCACTGTGATCACCACCGCAGACAGCTGCGAAGTGGGTCTTAGGGCAGGAGTCGAGTACATCCTGTTCGGGCACCCCGACCCGCTGCGCGCCATGCCCGCTCCTGCACAGGTGCCTGCCGCTGCACTAGAGAGCTTGCTCCAGCCCATGCCACCCAGCAGGCGGGTGGTACTGGAGCTCTCCACAACTGCAGGGTCTGTGTCAGATGCTTCGTTTGTAGATTACAGGGGCGTAGACCCAGAGGCGGTGTGTGGTGGGGAGCGAGTTTGCTGAGGGTGCGACTGCATACTCAGAGAGGTGTCTTACGGGAAGGCTTGCCCCACAATCCTTTGTTCTTCCTGCATTGATAGGGACGTGCCGATGCTGCCGCCCCCACCTGTTGATGTTGGCCGTTCGTGCATCTGCAATGAGGTTTGGGCTCCATCATGCTGGGTATCGAAGTTCGAGACGTTTTCCAATACAGCATGCGCGGTTTGTAATGGCGCAGAACCTGACGACATCACTCTGGGTACCTGTGATGACTTGTGCGTCTCTCTGCTTCAAGATTTGAGAGGCGTCCCCCGAGCGCACATGATGATATCTGGTTGTGAGAAGTCGGTCTTGTTGCGTGAGCCAACCCACGCTGACATCGCGCGCATGAAAGTGTCTTGCATGGCTCCAAACGCTGCTGCAGAACCGGTGCCTGATCGTGCAGATCACATTTCTTGTGAGTGTCCTCAAGATGATTCCCCCGTCTGTGATGCTCAGTCTTACAGGGAGCTTGGAAATGCGTGTTTAGCGCGGTGTGCTGGTATTGACCCTGAAGTCCTCACAAGGGGGCAGTGCGATTCGCTGACGTCTACAGTCGCCAGAGAATCTTCCAGAGCGTTCCGGAATGTGGTTGAAGCAGTAGGTGCTGGGATCAGTGTCACGGCAGGGGTGGTCGGCTTAATGATACATGTGATAGTATAGTGTGGTGGGCTGCATGAGCGGTTGGTGGTGGCAGAGTTGTTCAGAAGTGTGAAGTTGCCCCTCTACAGGTGGGGCTATTACGCAAGAAACATGCCTGTTGTTTGAGGCAGATCTGAGAGTTTTGGGCTGTGTTCTTGCGACGATTGGGGCACAGCTCACACTCACACAATGTGCACTCATCATGGGGCGGGAGAGTCTGTTTCGTCACAATGCATTGACAGCGAGGGTGAATGTGATGCACCTGATGTCGCGATTTATATTTGGGGCGTCCTAGACGTGCCGTCCAGTTGCTTCTCTAGCATTGCTGCACATTACGTAATGTTTGAATGATGCCCATGCCTGAGATACCGCAGGTCTGAGTCTCTGTGTTGTGAGACCCCAGCACCTGTCACTTGCTCTCGCGAGGCGGGCTGTTGGATATCCTGCGCCTTATTGCAATAATCATTGCAATAATTATTGCTGCCGTGTAGTTTGTTGAAAATGCATGCACGTTCTGCATGTATCCATCTTCATCGATGCCATGCATGTAGGCTGCATCGTCGCCCGCTACCATATCTACATCTGCACAGTCTGTTACTGTAAATGCCCTCCCAGGACTATGCGCCACGTGCTCACAATCATGTACACTCGGCCCAGAACTAACGTTGCGCCGTTTTAACCCTGACGCTTTGCGCAATTGTGTTAACATGGTGATCCCAAGTATAGTTTCTTTGGGGGTGGGAACGCTATATTTCAACTGTGCGAAGGCCTGGCACCAGCACCAAGGTGCAGGGAGCTCTCGCTTGATGCGTTTCGTACTTAGGGATCTGGTAGGCTCTGCTGTGTGAAAGGTTCTACCGCGTGTGTTGTGTCATCATTCTTGCTCTGTGTTTAGTGGTTACAAGGTTATGTTCCTGGAGATTGTCCTAGACCTCAGCGCTTTGTGTCCTTTTCGTGCCGCGCCGCTATCGATGTACTTTGCAACTGCACCGATACAGTCTTCTGCACAATATCAGTTGTCTGTAGTATGTGAAAAGTACAGTAGGATTGTATTCCAGGCTGTTCCAGGAGGTTTTAGTGCTATGTGTTACAAACCGGAAAGGTAGTGAATAGGCATGAACCCAAATAGCCAAAAGCAACTAACACAAAACATCCACCACTT
>JAUMHD010007790.1:0-10346 GCA_032359135.1 Ulvella scutata
ATCGCAACACTCTGCAGGGGCCTCCCCCCCCCCCCCCCCCTACACTGGCCAACCAACATCAATAGCAACAATCTGCAGGGGCCTCCACTCCCCCCCCCTTCTCCCCCCTACACTGGCCAAACAACATCAATAGCAACACTCTGCAGGGGCCTCCACCCCCCACGTGTGCCACAGAACGAACCCCCCTCACAATACATAGTAGTAAACCCTTGTTCCACATCAGGCAGAGACTTAAATGACGGCCCCACCTTCGCCCGGTACCTTATCCGGGCTCCAGCAGGAGCCCCCCTTAGCTCCAACCGAAAGCCCTCCACCGCCCTGCCCCACTCACCATCCCCGAAAGGCACATCACCAGCATCCTGAACATGAGCCACACCATCTAACATACCCGCCAGTTCAAACGGCAAATGCATTCCAGTGATCACTCGATCACATCCCGGTTGTACCAAAAGAGACGGGTATTTGTGCGGTGCAGTGTCAAACCTAAGATCGTGCGTGATCCCATTGACTCTACATACTTCCATAGCAAGCTCAGGAGAAGGGAACGGTAGAACCCCAGGAACGTTGTTGATCAGTGGCCACGGGGGGCAATGTGCTGGGTATGCACAAGCACTGAGCTCTTATGTGCTCTCTTGCAGCTGCTGTATCACTGTCCAGTTTGGAGGTGCAGCTGCTGCGTCTGGAAGGTGCAGTTGAGGTGTTCTGCACACTGGACACTCTATTGGGTGCCTTTGTGGTTGGTGATATCGGAAAACATTCTCTACAGCCATTCTGGAAAAGGTGTGTCCGCAGCTGGGCAGCACGACAGGTTGATTGGACCCCTCTCGTTTGTGTTTCTGAAGGATATGGCACATGTGTGTGTATCCATGCCACAGTCTGCTGCACCACTATTACTCTGGGCTTCACCATCTCCTGCATGTTGAGCCACATACTCTGCACCGTCACTAGAACTGCTGATGCCCAGTCTGTGTCACTGTATACTATAGTTTATGCGCTGCAGATTATAGAGAATGGATACTATCAGCCTGGCTGAGGGAGGGTCATGTTGACCAATGTGGACGAGTGGCCCACAGCTTGCAGATCATGAAAAATGAAAGCCACCAGAAACAAAGATCTGTGAAATGTTGATTCTTGAGATTTATAATCGAAGCAGTGCGCCTCCAGTGCACAGCATCATGCCTTGCTGCAAGGGCTAATCTGTTCATGGGCTGTCTGTCCTGCCCTTGTACAACTTTGTACCTGCCTCTGACGGGCGCACGAACCCATGCTAGAAGAACTTTACTCTAGTTCACAGTAGCGACTGCATACCTGGCGCGGTCATGACTTGGGCTGACGAGAGTCTGTCAGTGACTTGAAGTCTTCAAACAATAGATATGCAACGCAGTGGATGTGAACACTGAGCGCCTGCTGGTTACGATAGCTATATATGAGGAAACGCATGCAGGGAATTAAAGTACCTGGCGAATGCTGGATGTATCTCTGAGATAGTTGAGCTGAAAGATAGCGACAGGAGCATGTATACAGGGCCGGCTGGGTGCTTACAAGCTTCACGTATGCCTGAGTGTTATGTGCACCGTGTGTAGTAAATTGAGCGAACACTTGTGCATCGAGGGAGTCGAAGCAGCGCTTGTGGACACATTGTCATGACCTCAACTGAGAGTTCCCTCCACTGCGCGCAGCTCATTGCCGCCATCGTTACACACACCGTCTATTCTGTGGGCCACTTGGTGGTATATGCTACATAGCGTTAACTGTAGTGTGCAGCTTGGCGGAATCGTTAGACGACATCGTAGTGCGATTGGCGCTGATCCCAAATCTGTCCTTTCACACTGAAAACAAATTACATTCATTATCTAGCATGGTATTCTTCGTAGCAAGCAAGTTACCTGGCGGTGTGGCGTTCCAGCTGCAACATTATTCTGAATGCAGACACTTGCCTCCCCAAGAACACATCTCTGCAAGCTCCGTGCTGAACAGTGCATTACAAACAAGCACCGAAGTTTTGTTCGGGTTCGTTTTGTTCAGGTGGCACTGCCTTAGGGCATACTGTGTAGCTGGATGAGGGCCATGGAGGCTCTGACAGTGGAGCGAGCTGATGTAGGTGCACGTGGCGTATCATCCGCAGATTGCTGCGTTCATAAACGCGTTTGCGTTGAAGCTTCGCTTTGCTGTCATATGATCTGGAGAGGAGTGCAGGTTGCGCAGCACTGCAACATCTCAAAACAGCCTTGTACCTGAACAAAGCTCTTAACCTAGCCTGAAGATCAATACTAACAAGGTAGCAAATAGGCATAAATCCAAGTAACCAAATCAACTAACACAAAAGAAGACTCTGGCTGCATGTGTCAACAATTTACCGGCCGATCTAACGCTTGCTTCCCTCGATCCACCAAGCACTCTGCAGAATTAGGCAACGCATTGCAAGTCCCTCAGTTTCTATGCTGTACTGAAAAAGTCATTGCTTCTTTTATGGGGGTGCACACAGTCTAGTCACATGCTTCCCAATGCATGCAGCAGCGTTCCAGAGCTGGAAACCGAAGCGCCTGAGCCTAGCTTTGTTACCTTTCCTGGCTTTGTTACCTTTCCCTGCCGTGCCATGCAGTCACCTTGGTTGTCGAGATAATAAAGAAACTTTCAATGCTTCATTCGAGTTGACAGGTGGTGTGCTGGGAAACACTTTCGTGATGGTGCTGTTGTGCCATTCGAGTGAAGTGGTGGATACTTTGTCTTAGTTGCATTTGGATATTTTTGTTCATGCCTATTCCCTACATTTCTGGTTTGTAACAGAGTGAAGAGGTGGTTCTTTTGTGTTCGTTGCTTTAGCTTTTGCGGCTAATGCATATTTACTGCCTTTTCCGGTCGGCAAAAACCTTTCACGTTCTCGGTCTTTCCAGCTGCCAAAGTCAATGAAGCCGTAATGACACGTAAAGCAATCACAATCATTCCAGTTCTTGCAGGAGGCTGCCACAGGCTCTTCTGGACGATGGCCATCTATCTGCCCGCATTCTTAAGTTATGTTCAACGTGTTGAACATAACTAGTCTACTTTAACCACTGGACATCTGAGCTCAGATGTCCACTGGTTAAAGTAGACTAGCTATGTCCAACAAAGTCCTCTCCCAAACCGCTGACAACACAACTGCTTAAACTTCACTTACAGGAGCCCCATGGCGCCGTGGCATGTTCATACCTGTGGCATATGTATGTGTGTGTTGGCATCACACACACAAAAAATGTGTGTGTGTGTCCTGTCGAAAACCAGGCAGTCTTGTTAACAAGCATGGGTCTGATTACCGCCGAGATCACTCAATTGAGTTCAAGTACTGAGGCCTCGCATTTCAGGAGTGACCAGAGTGTACATGGACTACACTTACAGCTCGGTTGGCTTCCAGGCTTCCACATGCAACCCTGTGGTGCCTTAAGGAGTGATGTATATGCACTGGATGTTCAGGATCTGAAGCGTGTTAAGATCCACACCACCGAGGCTGCCGTTGGACGTTTCAGTCGTGTTGTGCCTGAAATAGGAGAGATCATGTGTCTACAACAGCTGGATCTTGCTAATAATGGCATGCGTGCAATTGCTGCATTTACACTTGGACCACATCTCAAAAAGCCTGTCATGTCTACAGCACTTGATACCGGCTCGCAATAACATTGGATTAGCGGGTTTCAGCGCTGGCACCGTATCTGGCGTCCCTCACAGTTGTGACACACCTGAATGTCCCTCTACTCCATGCGCTTTGTGCATATTACAGATACCGTAGGCCCACACGGAGTGACTGTTGCCTGGGCCTCTTTCAACTTAGGCCGCATGGGTGTGCAGGCAGCTGACTTCCTGGATGACCAGGTGACACTGCAGAAGTTGTGTCGGTATGCTGGTCGCTGGCTGTTCGAACCAAGGCCTCCGAAGATTCCTTCAAAGCGACCTCGTCGCCATCAAACTGCGTCACCTCCAGAGCTGTCAAGAGTGCATCTGAAGGTCCGATCATGGCACCACCCCGAACTTGTATACATGTGCTGCTCATGAACTAACATACCGAGAACTTTGATCTGCTATCTCCCTGCTGAGTATGTAGGGCTTGCTTACCTCCACGGTCTGTGTTATAAACGCGTGCATACTGTCTGCAAGGCCCGCTTCCGGATCTATCACGGCTCGCTGATAGATCTGACCAGTTCCCCAAGCAAGAGGCTGCACAGCTGCCGCTTTGCGTTCTAACCCATGTTAAACGCTCATAATTGTCAACAAGAGTTCCCCTGCTCTCGATACACAGGAATTGCCACCAGCAGAGTGTCTTATAGTATCTATGCCCAGTGAATTCATGAATGCACGCCGACAAGGGCGCAGGAGCCCAAGACAGAAAGACCAACCTAAGTGGGCAGTGAATGAAGAACGCAACTCTTAAAGGTACATGATTCACATTCTGTGCCTTGAAGTATCTTGGTCTGTCAGAGATATTCGAAGAATCCAGATACGCATGCTTTCTGTACCAATCAAGTGCGCGACAAGATGTTTGCGGAACTGATTTCATTCATGTGGCAAACTACTGCAGTGCACAAGGTGCTCTTGTGGCATAATATTGCAGTGCAGCACAAGGTACTGCTGTGGCAAAGTACTGCAGTGCACAAGGTGCTGTTGTGTTTTACACACACAAGGTGCTGTTGTGGCAAAAGAGTGACGTTTGTGGCAATTGGGGCTCCCACTGGAGCACTCAATGGGAGCCCCAAGGAGTACTCGGTTTCGTGTGATCCCCTTTGTATGTATATTGGTGCACATGTGTTCCCTTTTCAGCTTGCCAAGAGGAATGCGGGCTACAAGCGGTCTTGATTTGGAAGCCCCAGCCCAGCAGTGGGGAGTCCCCACTGGGGACCAGCAGGGGTTGGAGGAGAGGGGGAAGCTGCTGGGGGGTGAAGGGGGTGGGGAGAGGTGGCAATGTCGTGTTGAAGTCCCTTCTGCAGGTTTATACAAGTTTATACAAGTTTATACAAGTTTATACAAGTTTATACAAGTTTATACAAGTTTATACAATAAGTTGGCCAGAGAGTGAGACTGTTCGCTCCCTCGTGAGACTGTTCGTGAGTGAGACTGAACGTGAGACTGTTCGCTCCGAGGGTAGTACCCCTACAGCAGAGTCTATTTACTACCTTTCCGGTTTGTAAAAGACACCCCTACAGCAGAGTCACAATAACTCATACCCCTTTGTGCACCGAAAACGGTCGAGTTAGGGAGATTCCGAGTTAAGTTCCGTTACTGCAACTCGTCCATGCTGTTTGGTGTGTGTGAGCAGCCTGGTTAGGATTGCAATGCCCTAAATGTACACAAAAGGTGAAAATTCCATGCTGAAAAAGAGTTCGCTCTAGGCCTGGCCAAAACACGATTGTTTTTTGGTGCGATCGTATCCCGATACGATTCGAACGATATTGTTCGATTTTGGTACGACACACGAACGATCGGGCACCATTCACGAAGCAGATGCCTGCGATTGCGGCACGATTCGAACTCCTATAGTGTTTGTTGATGTGTTGGTTTTCGGTCTGGTGCCAAAAGGCGCTGCCTGAGAGATATAAAAGCCAAAGCAGTGCTCTAGGTCAGAACAGCAACATCACTTCCAGCCCCAATTATCGCCTCCTCACCATCCAAGTCCTCTAGATCGTCAAACAACTGATCTATATCACTTTCTGCTTTGTTGTGCAACTCACTAGATGCTAAAAACACCATTTTCTCTGCTGTGTGAAGCGTCAGCCTGTCTTTGAACTACACCTATTATGCACTTGACGAGGCTAAGCATTGCCAGAATGACTACAGAGTGCTGCTGTACATTCATAGTGATGCTGGAGTG
Source organism: Ulvella scutata (assembly GCA_032359135.1). Taxonomy (NCBI): domain Eukaryota; kingdom Viridiplantae; phylum Chlorophyta; class Ulvophyceae; order Ulvales; family Ulvellaceae; genus Ulvella; species Ulvella scutata. Next base: position 5,837 of record JAUMHD010007790.1, read on the forward strand.
AGGTATATGATGCCAGAAAGCGGCCACAAACCGCCCTAAGAGGCCAAACGGTGTTACAAGTTTTGTGCGACGTGTCGTACGATATTGTACGATTACGATGTCAGATTTTTTCCAAACAAATCTTACGATTTATCGTACGATTTGAATTGTACCATTAAATCGTGATCATGTTTGGGCCAAGCCTAGTTCGCTCCGAGGGTAATACCTCTATCTCAGGTACTCCGTTTCTTTTCACGCTACTAGACCTGAAACATCAACAGTCAGCCCAAATACTCCCAACAGTTACCTGAACTCTTGTAGGACTCTGGGTGCAGGTACTGAAAGAAGTGGGGCATTTAGCCGTGCACATACTCAAGGGATCCTGCAACCGGTCACTTCGAGAACAGCTTCATGTTTTGCCAACAGCCTTTCCACTCCGTTGCCGTTCAAGCTGCACACCAAACTGTTGCTACAGACCGCTTTCTCGAGTTACATGACTTAAGCTCCATCAGCACCCGCCAGGTGGCTAGGGTGTTTTGGCCACAAATTTCCGGCAATGCGCTTGCAGATCATCTTCCCAGAACCTTTGCATGGCACTGCTGCACAGCCTTGGAGGCTACAGGAGTTGAAAGATCTTAAACATCTTGACCTCCACAGCTTAAAAAGCGCTCGTGAATAGGAAAACGTACTTCTATATAAGATCTCCGCCCTCAAATGCATAGAACATCTGACAATCTCTCAATGTAGGAAGCAGAAACTGGCTGCAAAGTATCTGTTCCAAGGTATCGCCAGCCTGACTCACCTGCGCCATCTAAGCTTGCCTCACAATCACATGGGTGTGAAGGTTGCCCTAGCCCTGGGCTCATATCTCGACAACCTGACTAGTCTGCAGCACCTAGACTTGGGGGTAAATCATATGACTTCAGAAGGAGTCTGCGCTCTTTGTCCTAGTCTCGACCACCTGACGTCTCTGCAGCAGCTGCACCTTCAGAACAATAAGATCGACGAGAACGCGATCAGGGCTCTTGCACCCAAGCTTGCTGCCCTCGTGGCATTGGAGTACCTCGATCCTTCAAGTAATAGTCTTGGGCGAAGAGGCGCCAGTGCGATAGGGCCGCATCTCGCCCACCTGACCTCCCTAGACACGCTATTTCTTTCTAAAAATGATATGCATGATGAGGGAGTCAGTGCTTTAGCTCAGCACCCGGCAGGAGCGGTGTGTCTAACATTTCTTGATCTGGGCGAGAATCTCAAGAGTGAGGTGGGTGTTAGGGCTTTGGCGCCTCATCGCGCCTGCCTAAGTTCACTCGAGATGGTCATCTTGACAGAGGATGCGGACAATATCAACTTTCATGCATCGCTTGAGAGACTTCTGAACACAGGAGGTGGCGGGAATCGGTTCTTACGCACCTATGCTGGTGTTTGTATCAGGCTTGCATGTAATTGGGTCATCTAGACCTGTGCATGCTGCTGTAGAGTTGGGATAGTGATCACTATCGCAACTAGTGAATGAAGTGACCAACCCCCCACCCCCCCCTCCTAGTCATGCATTGTACTTCATGACCGAGTCCATCTCGATGTAACTACTAGTGAATGAGACATCAAAATTTCGATGCATGTGGTGGTTACCATGCATGTGGTGGGTGCCATGCATGTGGTGAACAATCCCTGGAGGGCCTTTGCTGTGTTGGGATTGTGTCGTGCTGTGCTGAGTAATCAGTGACTGCAACTTTGGTGCAGTCTCTCTCTGCTCAACACATGACTGCAGCTTTGGTGTTGAACATAGCCAGTCTAGCCAGTCTACTTTAACCACTGGACATCTGAGCTCAGATGTCCAGTGGTTACAGTAGACTGGCTATGTTCAACATTTGTCGACAGGTTGAACTAGGGTGTAATGTTACTTTTATCAAAGCCTTGTTGTATCTGTGGAGCTACTGTTGCTTGTTCCAATGGTGTTGTAGAACGTGGTCTGTGGTTGCGAATCAGTAGGCAGTATCTGAGTTGTGCCCTGGCTCGTGGTCGTGGCATTGTGTTTCGTCACTATTATCGCAGTCTGGCTAAGAGTGCTGGGACAGACTTTCGTGATGGTGCTGTTGTGCCTTTCGAGTGAAGTGATGGATCTTTTGTGTTAGTTGCTTTTGGCTATTTGGGTTCCTGCCTATTCACTACCTTGCGCTTTCCGGTTTGTAAAGTCATATCTATGGAGTCATGCCTGTAACTTTACACACTGTTGTATCGGGCTTTGTTCCCTCTGCCACATGAAAGACTCAAGCTCTGATCTGCAGAATGAAGTATCCATACAGCCCTCATCAGGGTATTAGCTACGTACACAATGCAATCTATGGCTGTGCACAGTGTCATCTTTCTTGTTAGGTTCTGTGCTAGTACCAAAAGCGCCCGATCGGTTAGGATCGTATTCTACCTCTAGAAGCGATGATGTCACTGATATAGTAGATTCGCCTACAATCGTAACATTTCTACTGATATGCCATCTGGCAGAGGAAGTTGTTGTAACCACACCATCTGGAAGCGAACCAAGTTTCATATTAGCGAGAACCAAGTTTCATATTACTCAGCAGAGCAAGTCATATTATCTAGCAGCTGAAGGAGAAGGGCTGAAGGGAACCAGAGATGGCGACATGAACCCTTTGTGGTACATAAGGGTTGATTGTTTGATGCCGACGTTCCATTCTTGCATCCGATATTTGGTATATATACAAACAAGGTGAAAGCAAACAACCGAGACGTCACGCGTAAATATCGTGCCACTAACGTCCCACGAGCTCTTCGGGAGCTGGGGTGAACCAGCAATGAAACACCTCAACTCGCTCGCCTAGCTTGCCGCTTCCACTGGTGCAGTTGACAAGAGGACCTTTGGGGACCACGCTCTGGGGGAGAGATGGCTGCCGCAGGCTCGTGGCCTGCCGCAGCAACCATGACATCGTGAACATGTACGCCACCGGCATGCATGCCCGGGTTGCCGGCAAGGCACTCCTGCCAGGCCTGCCAGTTCCTACAGCTGATGCTGCAGCCACCTGCGCCTACTGCATGCCCCCCGCAGCACCCTTCCCCACACCGCGATCCCTGCTCCTCCGCCTCCCCGTCTCTCCTCCGAGAGCCACCTGCCTCGTCGTTGCGCCGCTCCCGCACCGCGTACCCCCCCCCTCCCCCCCAAACCCGGCAGCGCACCGTCCTTCCTCACCCACAGTCGGCGCGCCGCCCACCCCCCGTGGAGCCCCTCCCCCGCGGCATCTTTTCCTCCACCGGTGCCCCCTGCTTCCCGGCCCCCACCTTCCTCAGCCGGCCCCCTCCCCGGCTCCTGGATCGTTGGGCCCTTCCCCTCCCGCCTCCCGCGGCCGCACTGCTGCTGCTCTAGCTCCCTGCTGTGGTCTGTCTTGGACATACCTGGTGGGCGCCGCCCCTAAAGGCGCCACGTCGACTGCGCTGACCCACGGCCTTGAGCCGTTCGTGTTTTGCACTGTTGTACCCCCGGCAAGCTGCTGGCGTGTGGCCTTCGTATCTAGGGTGTGGCGCTGTCTCTGGCAGGCTCCTTGCTTTGTTGTTGCATAGCTGTGTTGTTGTAGTTGTTGTTCTTTAGCTTTTAGCATTGGTGTGTTCACACTCATTTGTAGGCCTGCGATGATTTGCTGGTACATGCGCCATTCTATGAAGTTATGCCTGGCACTTTACACATGATGTGTACGCGTTGTAGGAATCGTGGTTACGGTGCTTGCGTTGTTGACTAGTTGCAGTCTGCAACTTGCAGATGATCTACTGTGGTGCACTTTTGTGCTTGGGAGCCGTGCCCTTTACGATGTACCCCCACAAACAAGAGGTCGCCCTGTCCTGAACCAACAGCGATGTGGCACCTCGAACCACAGTTTTTGCGCACATGATCTCTTTGCAGTCAGGTGCTGCCCCACAACACGTTCGATGTCACTGTTTGTAAAAAAACTCAGTTAACAGAGTAGGTGCTGTCGATGTTTACAAACACAGACAGTGATTACTGCGCTGCTGAGTTGTGGCGGTTGTGTGCAGCAGGGGTATCGATATCGACAACTTGTCAGCCAGTGTCAGCCAGTTTAATTAAATTATGTCGTGCTCACCCCGGAAAATAATGACTTGTATGTAACACCCCCCAAAATGAATGCTTCAAAATATTCCGCTGACATAAGAAGTTGCGGCCGAAGCCCTTCTTGGGGATGGTGTGGTTCCCGATTAGCATATATATATATATATATATATATATATATATATATATATATATATATACGCACGGCTTCGCGCGCTTCGCGCGACTCAGCCTCTTAGTGTGCATCTTCCGCTTTTCTTTGCACGTTAGGCGGTGCATGTTGTTTACTTGTCAAGCTTGTTCTTCTTCTTAAGACTATACGCGGTATAGTAAACGCTGACATCACATGCAATGCCAGCATCACAGACATGCCACCCTTTCCAAACTGTGTACACTTCGACGCATTGAATGCACTGTTGATGTTCGTTTGTGCCATACTATACGTGTGAAACTGCGATG
>JAUMHD010007801.1:0-10345 GCA_032359135.1 Ulvella scutata
GAGCGGCTGCCCTTCAAAGCAGCCTGGAGGTGCTCAAACGTGAGACCACTGGGGCCTGCTGCAGAGCCTCGGGGAAAGCGCTTCATGACTTTCTTCAGACCGTTGTGGGTGAGGAGCAAGGGTGGAGCGTCGGGGGCGGGTACATTAGGAGGGGCGAGTGAGGGTGTAGTGCTGAGAGCTGTTGCAGAGATTCTGCGTTGATGGTCGCGAGGGGCTCGGATCTGGGCGTCTAGCAGCTTTTGTGATGCTCCCGAGTGCCAGATCACGATGTATGGAATCTGGGACAGCCTTGTCTGGATCTGTTGCACGTGTGCGATGACGGGGAAGAGGCACCTGTATTGGCTCGAGAGGTTGGCTTGTATCTTCGCGCACTTTGCTTGCACGCGACGATACCGATTGCCAGAATTGCGATTTTACACTCCAATACTTTTTCCAAAGTGCTGAATATCGCGAACGAAAAAAAAATCATAGTCAACGAACGCAGACGGCGCGGTCCCCGAGCTGATTTACTTTGTGTTACTTTATGTCATGCCCATTTTTGAACATTTCGTCCTGAAACAACAGCCCACCTACTGGCATGTTTTGCTTTCATCGCGACACTGCAGATGTATGTGTGTAAAGTTACAGGCTTCTCTCCATAGAATGGCTCATGTACCATTCATGTAGTGATGTGACAAACTGGAAAGGTAGTATATAGGCATTAACTCAAATACCCAAAAGTAACCAACACAGAAACACCCACCATTCACTCGAATGGCACGACAGCACCATCAGGAAAGTCTTTCCCAGCATTCATGTACCATTCTTGTACCGCTCATGTACCAGCAGGCATTTCTAGGGTATGTGAAAAGGTGCAGGTTGGGCAGTGACAGGATACTCTTCAATTCTCACAGCAGAGAGCGGCATACTGACAGCTGCAGAGGACGGAGTGGACAAGCCAACAAGGCTTCCCTTTCTGCCTATGGACGAGGCTCGCCACAGCCCACACCTTCACGCCCACCCTAAGCCCGCAGGGGGGCTTGAAACAGGCTCAACCCCCCCTGGTTCAACCCCTCCTGGTTCAACCCCCCCTGTTGCCCCCGCACTGCCCCCGTTGTTCTCCCGAGGAATCTCTACTCCATCTACACCTCTAGCCACCCCACACGCTCGCCGTCAGTTCACTCAGGGAGATGCATCAGTCATCAAATCGTATCCTGTGCCATTGGATTCACAGCGGGAGTTCTCGGTTGAGTTGGAACAGGCCATGCACGCAGCTCAGCAGGCACAGCTAGATGCTTTAGCAGGCATTACGTCAGGGTTTCCGTCAGACGCACATCCGATGCGGCCACCTCAGAAGAGGAGAATGGAACCCAGTTTTCATGCACCCGACGTTGCTCAACGATCGCTGTTGCATGAACAGCTACCGGGCCTGACAGGACTGGATGTGGGGGGCCTAGCAAACGCCATGGGTGCTTCTACAAGCACTGGACAGGGTCTGGGGGGGCGCCACAGCAGTGGCGTTAGAGGAGCTGGCTTTGGGGGTGGCGTTGGGGGTGGCGTTGTCGGTGGCGTTGGGGGTGGCTCTGGGGGTGCAGTCAGCACCACGTCTCCTACACTGGCTGCGCTGCAAGCGCTGTACGCCACTCTGCCGGACGCGTCGACGCAGCAAGTACAGTTGCCGGCGCGTACTGAAGGCGAAAATGCTGAAGAGGAGGGCTTGGATCCTGGATCAGGACGACATATCTTCAGCAGGCGCAGCTGAGAGGTCTAGGCGCGTGAAAAGTGATTCATACAAGATCTTGACGTGTGCGAAATTTTGATTCATACAAGTCCCTCTGCGGACTTTTTGGGTTCCTAGGGATGTGAGTATGAACTCCAGTACTGTTGTTGAACAGTTATAATGAATGCTGCAGAGCCTTTTTTCGGGAGGGGGGCAAGTTTTACATATGACCAGCGGAACATATGTCATGTTTGGCGCTTCAGGGCCTTTGCAAAGATGATATGAGTGTCGCAGAACTGATGCACTGCAAATTTGTACATGTCTAGCTTCACTGGAGCAGGTCAATGCTCCTGATGTAAAATTTTACTACACGTGGGCTGCCGGTGATGCTGAGAGTCGATGGTGTCGACAACTGAAGGATGAGCACTTCATGCGCAATGTTCCAGTTTAAATGTGACTGCACCGAAGAAAAAACACCGGTTTCAAGGGTTTGAAAACCCTGCTGAGAGAAGGAGTGGAAAACCCCATTTAAATGACTTGACAACACTGCGAAATAATGCGAAACTCAGGGACCGCCATAGTTGTACACAATTGCCGTCCACTCTGGCACACCAGCCCTCTTACCCAACAACCCCACCACATCTCAGCTGATCGACCCCTCCAACACCTAGGGTCCCAAAATCTCAAGTTCCCACCTTCCACCCTAAGTTGGAATGCGATGCTTTCCTGGTACATGAGCCATTATAAGGAGTTATACCTGTAACTTTAGACACTTTGCCCCCACTTTAGACACTTCCAATAGTACCTACTCACCCCCCTTGAAGAAATAACTAGCATCCCACTATGCCCCCACCCGCTACCCTTCACTGCGACTCACCCTCCTCCCCCCCCCCCACCCCGCCCAACCCCTGTTACGAGCGCCGTCTGCCTTCATAGAATAGAACGGTGAGATGGTTTCAAAGTAGTTCTTGTGGGGCAAGACGCGGGCCTACTCCCGCGCTGTGGCATTCACCACTTCAAACCTCAAAACCTTCTTCTTCGCCCTTTTTCTGTATCCGAGTTGCAGCCTTAGAGTCTTCATGTCTATACACTACCTTTCCGGTCTGTAAAAAATGCCTCTCAGAGTCTTGCATCGCCGAGAAGCCCTCCCTTCCCCGCTTCGCGCTCCGACACCCTCCGAGTCTCCCAACATCCCCACCCCCCGCGTGAACCTCCTCGCCTTCTGCGTGTCCCGCAGTGAGCTACATGTTTCAGTGGTCAATGACCCTGCTTACATCAACAGTCAAACATTCCTTCCGCCGGTGCCTAGCACCCCCAGGCACACTCTCCTTCCTCCCCTGCGCCTTGATGGCATACTGACACAGCTCTCGTACCCACCCACGCGCCCCCCCTCCCCGCCCAACACCGGAAGAGACCCTCCGCCCACACCCGCCGGCCGCGCACACCCCCCTTCATCGCCCACCAACTCTATTGCGATCCCCTGGCCACTGCTTTTGGAAGCCCCCGACCCCCAATTCCGGAAGCGATCCTGCGCCCTCACCCGCCGCCCGCGGCTCGCACACCCTGTCCATCAACTCCCACATCCATTGCATTCCCATGGCCACTGCTTTTGGAACCCCCCCACCCCCCCCCCCCAACGCCACCCGTTGCCGCCACCCTTCATTCCTGCATTTTTCTTCCTGGGGCGTCCAGGAAGGGATAACAGGGGGAGGGGGTGGGGGAGGCCTGCAGCTGCCCTGTGAGGAATCTAGGCTTGAGCAGGCTGAACCTTGAAACCTCCAACCCCATGCAGTTCCTCTGCCACCCTCCAATGCTCTAATGTCCTCCTTTCCACTGCACTGCAGCATGTGGCCAGCGCAGGGACGCCTGTGTCGTCTTGTCGTGCACTCCTGGTGGCACCAGGCGCCACGACGTGTGGTTCCTTGCAGGCGTAGGTGGCCCACGGCGCTGGTGTGTCCATATTCTGATAAGTGCTGGTTTTTCGTTCTACATCTGCTGAGGGCGTCAGATGCTTCTGGATAGGAATGGCACGTGTGTCTCGAGCCTGCTATAGTCTTGCCACCACCTTGGTGTTAGAGCCCCGGCTGTAGTGACTGTACCTTCGACTCTCGCTAGCTCGGCCTGTGTCAGTTTCATGCATGGTCACTTGTTGAATTGCATTCAGTGTGTTACCAGCTTGTCTATGGTTGGCAAGCATTTACGTAACTTCCTGCCTTGTGGCTTGGGACTTGATTGAGAGACCATGACGCAAACCCTAGCAACCGTGCCAATGGACCTGAAGATCGAGGCTTATTCGATGGTGCCGTTAACCACACATGTTCTGCACGTACCAGATACAGCGGGCTGCCGCAGTGTGCCTGAGCTGGCACGCCTCTCCATCTCGTTAAGTGTGCAACGATACGCAACTTCAATTCACCAGCAGCGCGCCTGAATGTTTGCGTGCTGGAGTACTGCTAGCTGATTACAATTTGTGGGCAATGGGATCGAATCCATCAAGGTCACAGACTCAGCGTACAGCTCTCGCCTTTCAGCCATGCGCAGCCAAGGGAGGCTCAATGAAGCGGGTCACAAGACCCCAGGCATACCTTTTCAATAGTCGTGTTACAAGTCCAAGGCAGGTAAAAGCCTAGTGCTTTTCAACAGTGAGCAAGTAGCGGTACTGTGGAATACCATGGGGGCACCACTATGCATGTTATGCATGTACACTCTCGGTAAGTCGCTTTGACGCAAATGCGACGTTTCCACTCAACCCACACCACCACCACCACCACGATCTCAGGTATCACAGCCGCCAAACTCTCAAGTCTTTAGGAAGTATATCCTCAGCAACAACTTGCTCATAGAGATACACATGAACACTTCAGTGGGGTGTAAAGTTACAGGCATAACTCCTCCACGGAATGAACACCTCAGTCCCTCAACATACGTCTGCACCTGATCGCTGCAGACACCTGATACCCGCCAACGCTGCCATGAAAAATCGACGCAAAGTCTGAGTGCAGCAGCGCACGCCGACCGTGCACAACCACATCATATCACCACGGAAGTGGCCTTGATGGTGCGCCTGGCCACAACCAGGCCTCTCTCCTGCCAAAACTCCTCAGAAGCAAAGATTACAGGATTGGCGAATCTGCAAACAAAACGACATCAGAAGTATTCAACGGAGGTGTTCCATGAGGGAGGTGCAGTAGGAGGCACAAGACGAGACTGAATAGTTGCACGGCAAAGCGGCTGGGAACCCTGCCATACAAACTACATAGGACATGCCACTACCGAATCAACGCCAGGGATTCAAGGTCACCTCTTTACCCACATGCTGCACCAAGCCATGACACTTGAGTATAGGGACTGACTCAAACCGGTCTCAACGCGCCACCTACGTTCTCTTGGACTAAAAGAGAATAGCAAACATCCCTACGCAACCAAGGCACTGCAGCGTACCCTAAAAGAGGTGTTGACACAGCTCCGACAGCTGACAAATCGGCAGCGTCAGCTTGCAAATCAGCTCATAAGACACATACACACCAATGCCATTCTATGGAGTTCTGATTGTTACTTTACACATTTGCTTTCTTTAGAGGTTAGAACAGGCAGGCACGAGAACACACACCAGGTCGACGCAGCATACTGGGCTCATGACACAAAACCCTCCAGCACCGGTACATTGATTGCTGGGGCCTTCGTCACAGTTCTGCACGAATACTTTCTGTCAGCGTGGGACACCTCACGAGGAAGTGAATGGGCATGAACCCAAACAGCCAAAAGCAACGATCACAAAATATCCACCACTTCACTCGAATGGCACACCATTTTGTCGCTTTCGGCTAATTGGGTTCATGCCTATTCACTACTCTTCCGATTGGTCACACTTTCCGATGAAAAAAATTATTGAAAAAGCACTGTACAGCCATGTTAACGGGCTGCCAAGCAAGCACACGCCTCCTTACACAGTCAGGAACACGGCAGCGAGCCATTCTTTTATCTTGACTTCGCGAGGTGTAGTCTGCGACAAATGGTGTGCTCTCCATGCATGTGCACATGCAGGTGACTCCCTCGCGGCCATGACCTGCAGACCGGTATCAGGGCCCACAAGACATCATGCTAAAACGTTCTTAGCTACTTGCCATGAAAGTTTCAGCGACCTCTCATAGTAGTTTTGCCTACAATCGTAACAGTGGAAAACGTCATGGGTCGAGACTAGAACAGGCAGGGACCACTGATCACCAGTGTCGCTGCATTTGTCAGATCACAGACCTAGAAAATAGTCGCGAATGTGCAAGATTGTTGTATCTAACTAAGCAACACTGGCGATCAGTGGCAGAGACGAGAACACGCACCAGGTCCCCGCAGCAGTCTGAGTTGGCCGAGCATGATGGACCAGGGTCTTCTTCATCAGCGCACACTCCACAAGATCCACCATCACAGTTCTGCAGGCACCATGCATTTCGTTCACTGCGGAGCAGCTCACAAAGGTCATTTCAACAGCTCCCCGATGCACGCCTGCCCACATCCACTGCATAGCGGCTGAGAACCGTGTCATTACGTATTTTCCCCCTTGGGGAGCTTGTCACGCTTTATGTGGAAGTCAGCCCCAGTTAGCAGCCCCATTGCGCTGGACTGGAGCAGGTCAGGACATGCATGTCACGCATGCACGACAACAACAGCCACAGAGCAGGCCCCGAGCGTGTGTGAGGCAGCTAAGCAAAAGACCAGATCACGCTTGGGGATGGGTGGAGAGGTTGGCTTGATTCCCTGGCGTTGCTTCGATAGTGGCATATCCTGTGTCGTTTGTGCGAGGTCGAACTAAGTTGTCATGCGATGATTTGCAAGTACATGAGCCATTCTATGGTATCTCCTGTAACGTTAAACATCATGCTTGGAGCACCGAATGATACATTAGTTTCTCTGAGCACTGTTTCAAGGTTTCGCAAAACGACGAAGAGTGATGAGCCAGCTATCTGGCCACATGGTGCGTCATAGCAGAATCGATGAACATAGCCACTCTATGTTATACAGCAGCGGATATCTCAGCTCAGTTGTCCAGTGATTGAAGCACAATGGTGGCTATGTTTCTCAAAGAGAGAGGCCCTATTTTATAACTAATTTCGATGTTCAACAAAGAGACAGTCATCCCTGATATTATTTTGACATGCATGTGCGCCAGAACCCGCAGTCACAGCTGCACACAAGCTCAAGCAGGCAAGAAGAAACGCAGAACAGCACTGAACATAGTACGAGGGTGATCAGGTTCAAAAGCACAGGGTGTGGGGTGGCAGCACACGAGTTCTCCGCAGCAGTCATCAGACACTTCACAGTCACCTGCCGCTTCTCCACAAACAGGACCACAATCTTCTGCCATGCACATTCCACCCTCCGTGCAGACTCCTGGGCACTCAGAGCCTTCAGGGTCACATGCAACACCTGCAAGATGACAAGCCAGTCTGTGAGAGGTGTGTAATTAGGCGTAAATGTACAGACATAACGGTGTGCAAAAAAAGTACGAACTGACGTATGACCATGCATGAAGCAGCAAAAACAGCAACCGCATGCATTCATATCCTATCTACAGAAGAGAGATGGCAGAAAGTACCGGATTCCTTTGCGTATTATTGGTGATAGGGTAAACACAACTGCTCAAGAAGTTTGATTGACAGGCTGTGGTGCCGGGGCGGTTCCGTTACACAGGCGCTTGCATCTAGTTTTTATAATATTGTGGCTCCATCTGTAACACATGGATCAAAGTGTGTTCATTTGGTGACAGCTGGTTGCATGATGAACCATGTACTGTTCAGATGTTCAGATGCTCAGACGGTTGCAGGCTGACTGTCAAGGTTTGTCAGCAGTCAGAGTTATGTCAACACATCTTTTACGGTTTGCTGCAGTGCCTTGGTTTCGTTGGGATGTTATTCTCTGTTAGTCTAAGAGGACGTTGGTGGCGCGTTCCCCCGGCTTGAGTCAGTCCTTATACTCTAGTGTCACGGCTTGGTGCACCATGTGGGTAGAGAGGCTAGCTTGGTTCCCTGTCGTTGCTTCGGTAGTGGCATGTCCTGTGTCGTTAGTGCGAGGTCGAGCTAAGTTGGCATGCGATGATTTGCTGGTACATGAGCCATGCTGTGGAGAAAAGCCTGTAACTTTACACCCACAGATCGCACCTGAACCAGCAGAACCTGTACTTGATAATGAGGTGGTTGCTGAAGGGGCATCAGCAGAGTTTGCTAAGAGAAGCTTCTCACACTCTTCCTCAGACTTCGCGGTGTGGCAAGCATAAATAGTAGCACGGTAAGAGTAGGCCTCGTCACCACACTCTGGGCATCCCAGAGCTGCAAAAAAGGTGTAACCTGCCTCGACACAGTCTTGTGATGACACAGGCTCACAGTCGGGCCACTGCATGGCAGTGATAAACTCCTCAACTGTTGTCCATGTTGCGTTGTGTGGGAGGCACCAAGGTGTCTCGGTGTCCCTGAAAAATGTCTTGCAGAGTGGAGCGGTGCCTGCACAAGGCATCTTCATTACGATTGAAGTTTCTGTACAATTGATGTACAGTTTCTGTTTCTGTTTCCCCCCTGCAAAAATAACACAGAAAGAAAAAGGTAATCGGAAAACACGCCATATATGGTGTGCTGCCCGATTACCCATACCCAAGCAGGGCTGCGGCCTCAGTACCTCTGAAGATTGAGTGTGTGCGAGGTTGAAGTACTCTAGTGTCACGGCTTGGTGCACCATGTGGGTAGAGAGGCTAGCTTGGTTCCCTGTCGTTGCTTCGGTAGTGGCATGTCCTGTGTCGTTTGTGCGAGGTAGAGCGAAGTTGGCATGCGATGATCTGCTGGTACATGAGCCATTATATGGAGTTATGCCTGTAACTTTACACTCAGTTACAAAGCAATCTACTAGAGCGATGGTGCTCTCTTATACCAGAGAGAGCACTAGCTGGAGGCACCAACGTACTCGCACATGTATCCTAGTGGCTACAGGATACCTATATGCATGAACAAGGAATCATGACACAAAAAGGGATTCGGCCTCAGCACCCCCGAAGGGGTGGGGCAGACCAAGGTCGCTGACCATTGCCACATGTCGCGCTACATGTGCCAGTGGTCAGCGACCTTGGTTTCATAACACTATGCTGAAAAAATAAGAAAGGATAATAACAAGTGCAGGGCCTGAAGTAATTTGTGTAAAGTTACAGGCATAACTCCATAGAACGGCTCATGTACCAGCAAATCAACACATGACAACTTAGCTCGACCTCGCACAACCGACACAGGAAACGCCACTGCCTTAATATAACATATGCAATCAGAGCACACCATCAGCAGGTGGAGCGGTAATAGTGGCCAGGGGGGCAGCATTCGGGGTATCAGCGTCAAGTGCAGACAACTTCGACAAGCACTCGGCCTCAGTTTCTGCTGTGCCTCAGGCATCAAGTTCGGTATTCTGAAGCTGAATATAGGCGGTAACAGTGTCAGTGCTGTCTGGAATACCCAAGCTTGCAAAGAGAGATACTCCAGCTGTAATGCAGTCCGATGCAGTCTCGTCTGCCGTGGGATAATTGCATGCAGCCCATGTATTAACAGCGTCGTGATCTGGGGGGGATTCCCAGGAGCTATCCTTTGGGAGGCAATATGGGTTGGGGGTGTCTGTAAAGAACGTCTTGCACGTGGCTGGTTGGTCTGCAGCAAGTGTGGCAATGAGGCTTCAGACTCGGGTGGTTATTTCATTGATACAACCTTGATTACTGAGTCGACTTCCAAGGAGTTAATCAGTCGACTTCCAAGGAGTTAGTCATGCTATGGTGTAAAGATTTGATCTGGATGACTTAGTGCATTCACACCATGCAGGAAGTAGTTCTGTATGTGGGAACATATTGGCCATGTTTGAGATATCGGGGTTTAGTTCCATGTGTGGAAACAAACTCTGGTGTTGAAGCCGAACTCGGCGCATGGCACATGTAGCTGTGTCTAGTTGGTATATCAATCCCTGTGATGATAGTATCAGACGTAGTTCCGTTCTGATACACCAGGTGACTGAGAGTCCTGGTTTCATCACAGGTGAGTCTATCATATCTTCATGTCTATGCGTTGACGTATGTGTGTATGTGTGTGTGTCACACTGAACTGCGTGCTCTACAGACGTTGAAGTATGTGCTATGACATAGATCTTGTAAGTAGTTCCGTTCTGATACACCAGGTGACTGAGAGTCCAGGTTTCATCACAGGTTATGGGTCCATCTTACGCGTAAGTTGCGCAACTTTGGCGATTAACAACCTGACACGAACTACCAAGTCTCCAGCTCTTCCACCATATTCTGAATCATGGGAACAGAAATATCGGTGAAGGTTCTTCCCCTCGTGCGCGATGGGGACTACAAGTCGTGGGCGTGCTCCATGAGAGCACTGCTGGTGAGCAGCAAGAGACTTGACAAGTTTCTAGATGCTGAGCCTGAAGCGAATGCAGCATCGCTGGAGCAGGATCTGCTGTGTAGATCCAAGCTTCAACTGCACGTTGCAGGACCACTTAAGTCCGTCGTTGACCGCGCGACAACGGCGAAGGGTGCATGGGATGCACTGCGTGAGGACTACCTCGGATCACTGCACGTTCGCCAGCCAATGCTCATGTCTTCCTTGACAGAGCTCAGTCAAGGTTCAC
>JAUMHD010007812.1:0-10343 GCA_032359135.1 Ulvella scutata
ACCATTCCGACCGGGAATTAGACTCCAAGTGGGTGTTTTAGTTTGGTTTATGCCACCTGGAGTGCGGCTGTACAAAGAACCTTGAAAAAATGTTTTTTGTGCGAAGCTGGAAAAGGTCGTGAGTGCATAGAATATAGCAATTCCGGATAAGTGCAAAGGCCTTTACCTCCCATGAAATATATTTTCTGTACAACGTGCAAAGAAAAGCTTCCGCTTTTCTTTGCACACGAAGAGGCTGAGTCGCGCGAAGCGCGCGAAGCCTTGTATATATGTATATATATGTATGTATATATTTCACTCGAGATCCGTTCGTGTTTTCCTCTACTCATGAGGCTTTCTGGCGTCGCGTGTGTGCGAACCTGTGTCACCCCTAATAAACGGGATTTACACTATCTAATTAGATAGTGATGTACATATGCCGCATACCACCAACGGCAACGAGGGCAGCTGAGCGTAAGCATAGTGCACAAATACAGTATGCTAGTTCGGAATCTGAAGCAACAGGGACCGAGATTGATGTGAGACGTAGAAAACCGAATTAGAGTGTGCATGGGAGTGTCAGGTCTGGGTGCAGTAGCACAAAACAATGCACGAGCTATTGCCAAAAGAGACGATGTATACAGTATAGTTTCTTGGATACGAGTGCGGGAGGTGGATAACCCGCGGGCTGTAAAGTTTAGAGACGAGTTCAGCAACAGCCATGCGTCGCTGACCGAGCTTTGGAGCTTAGAGCTGAAAGCTCGGGCAGCGGTACGTATTCCGAATGACTTCCAAAAGCAGCTTTGTCTCTTGACGATTCCGCATGCCTGGCTCAGAGCAACGGCACGGAATAGGTATACCATATGTGTTTCCGGGAATAAGCAGCCCTACAGCTTTGTATGCGCTCGTTGCCGAGGTAAGTGCCACTTAGAGGAAATAACGTGCCTGTTTTGACCGATGTGTGTGTGTATATATATATATATATATATATATATGTATACGTACATATATATATGTACGTACATATATATTCTGGCCTTTGCTTGCGTTCATCCTGGCATTATTCCTCTATATTCCCTGTTCTGGTGGCACTCTCTCCAGAATTCACCAGTTGCGCATTGTGCCCCACTCTGATTTCTCTCTGACACACATGGTGAAGAGACCACCCAATGGGGCCCCTGCACCCTCTCGGGGACGACGCCGGCTCATCGTGGGCCGGCTGAGGGGCACTTTGCCATCCAGTCATCGGCAGGTGTGAGCTCACCACTGAATGCAATCACTGTGGAAGACTGTGGGACACATTATGTTGTCCGTGTTGACATAGATTCTCCAACAGCGAAGGCCGCGCTAAGCGGGCCTGATGCACATGAGTGGCTTGCATCCTTGAAGGATCAAGTACACTCTATTTTTGAGAATGATGTTTTTGATCTTGTTGATGCCCCATCGGATTGCAATAGTGTAGGCTCAAAATGGGTCCTCAAATACAAACCAAATGCATTCGGAGAAATTGATCGCCGCAAGTGGCACCTAGTCGCGCACATACCTTTGCAGGGTAGTGGGTAAGCGGGGTAGGGGGTTTAGCAGAGGCCTATATGGGGTCCTCCCCCCGGGGGGGGGGGGTTGAAAAAAACCCCTTGTGCCTGTCCACTCAAGCACGAACGCACAATGAAGGCAGCAGAAATATGTGCCAATGCACGTTTCTGAGTCTTTTCGTCACGCTGGAGTTCGCAGGTGCAGTTGCCAGCTGCCTGGTGTGACTGGGTAAAGTTGCCATTCATGTATCACATGCGAACCCGACATTTAGCAGCAGAACGCTATTGCTTATAGTTCACGGCTATACGTATTCCAGTCAGTTTTCGTGCATAATAAAGAGGGCAGCAGTGAGATGGGGAAGAACATCTACTTACGCCGGCATGTATGCGCTGGTCACATGCTGCAGCACTCCACAGCACAAATAGACCACTTACCAATAAATAATACCGTTGTGCTCCGTAGAGCAGTAAAGTGTGCCAAGCGTGGTGCCATGCGTCATGCTGTTCCTCCCGATACAGCTATTGGCATGCACAACGACGAGGTTCATGAACAGATTCGACTTCTCATAGTGGAACTACTTGTCATATTTTGCTGGCACATTATGGAGATCAATACATGGAGCTGCTCTGGTCACCAATTGAATGGAACGCTTGGACACCATGGTGATGCACCATAGGCCGAAGGTATACGGAAGCGAAGGGCACTCTGACAACTTACAAAATGTACGCATTGTTTCGGTACGTGCTTGAACGGACAGGTGCGAGGTACGAACTGTGATGGCTAGAAATACCGGATGCAGGATGTGCATGCACCTTACCGGGCCCACAGTTTGTTTGTAGCCGGGTATGCATCCGAACGTTCAAATCTCGAGCTGGGGATCATGTTGCTTCTGGTCTTGTGCCCTGCAGCGCAGAGTGGGCATCTCCCGGGACGCCCATGTACGGTGCCAAGAACATGTACAAGCTGCCACAGTGTCGCCGTCCGTCTCCGCATGCAAAGTATGAGCACAGATTCGGAAAGTAGAGAAACGGATCTTTCCAATGATGTGCTCGGTAGTGGCAAAACCTCAACAAACATGAACGGCTTCCCGCCTCTTACTATGCCCCCCACCCCCGCTTACTCGTCATACATCCAATACCGGTTTCAGGGCACCACGACCGAATGCCGCAGAGCCGAGCCGAATAAACAAACATGTTCACTTATGTGGCTTCCGTGGCGGTAATAATTCACGTTATTCATTGTAGTGCCAGAACTGAGCTTCCCCATACGAAAATGGCTGACCAGAGCCAAGAGTTGACGGGGCTTTACGCACCAGGATCAAGCCCATGACTCTTGTAATCTCCTGAACGTTGGGAACGCGTTGGCACGAGTTGGCACATGGTACATGGTGCCAGAATAGTTTGGCAAGAGCAACGTGTCCTTGCAGTCATTTCTCCAGCACACATCCCACTAGGAAGCCAACCAAGCATTCAAAGAGGACACTCATTGAATTAAGAATGCTCTCGAAAGGATATTTTGGCGTGATCTCAGCTGGGCGGACTTGCACAGCCTACTGTGTGAGGATGATTTAACAGGTGACTTATATAAGGAGCGCACAAACACCGACTATTAATATAAACGGATAAACAGAGAGTTACATCGACAGGACAGTAGAACAATGAACTGGAAGAGTCAGCAGTGGGAAAGCGCAGATAGCTATACAGAACCAGACAGGAAGCAGAGGTGCATCAGGCAGGGGTACTAACCAACACCAAGGAAACCTAAAGAACTAAAGAGCTAACGGACAGACACCTTCTGATACATTTTGTGATTGCTTTGTGACGTTTATGGCGTGCAAATATGACCGCAGATGCCTCTGAAGTGGATTGAGGCTGTTGCAGGTGTTCCACTGTATGCAACAGTGCCATGCCACCCGACACAGTACACAGAGGAACTATATATGCACAAGAACTGTTATAGTAGCGGGTTATACCTTTAGAATGAACTTCGGCGAGGTGCCCTGAATCCGATATTCGAGAAGCGGGGGTGGGGCATAGTACCTCGAGGTACCTCTGGAAATGAGCTATGCATGACCGCTCGCTACATGCCATCACCCTCGACCCATGCCATGGATTACGGTACCGTAGGTTGCGAAAAGGTTCGGCAGTCACGCGTCACGCGCAGTGAAAGCGATGAATTTGTCACGTGTCACAAGCGCAGAACTGACGAACCCATTTTCTATTTTTTCATCAGTCACGGGTCACACATGCCCGAAGTGACGAACTGGAATGTGAAATATTTCGGCAGTCACAGGTGGCGACAGTCAGACTGACTGACAAACGAGGGCACCTTTTCCGTTTTCTGTAGTTGGGCTGTTGCAACAGCAGTGTGCCAACCTCCCAAAGCACGGGGTCGCAGTGCTTGAAGCGTGGGATGGCAAGGTTTGGCAGCAGGGAAGCGGGCCCATCAAAGTCGTGTTCACAACTGCAGAACAGCTCGTGCAACAATCAGCGTTGCGGACTAATTGACATACACAGCATCTGTCTATCGATCGCATTGTCGTTGACGAAGCACACGTTGTGATGCAGTGGGAGACATTCAGGTGCTGTTTCAGAGAACTGTTGCACGTCTTCTGTTGCAGCCATCTGTTCAATACATGTACAGCTTCTGCGCAGGCCTGTGTACTCAGTCATTGCAAGTTTAAGGAGCACAGTCACCGAACAGTTTGTGGCCTGCACAGCAACGGCCGACGAGCAAACACGTCGGCAGATAGTGACAATTCTTGCGTTGCAACAGCCCGTAGTCGTCAGCATGCTTGTTCAACGCGTAAACATGAGCCTGTTTGTGACCCGAAAGCATCCGAGATCGGCTGAGGCGGACTTGGTTCTTGTGCTGCGACGCAGCAGGGCAGCAAGGGCTCTGGTGTTCTGTCGCAAGCGAGACGAGGCGCAAAGGCTAAGCACCGTTCTCGTGCGTTATCAGGTTTCGTCACTTGCGTACCATAGCGGTCTTTCGGACAAGCTGACAGTACTAAGGCATTTCCAATCAGGTGTGCAAGCTTGACTCATGACTTCCTTCAGCGCGCGTATGCCCGTAACATGTTGTCAGCGCCGCAGGAGCTGTGCGTGTTGTTTGCGCAACTATTGCGTTCGGGATGGGAATGGATCTGCCCAACATAACTCTAGTTTTGTGCACTGGGACGCCGCCCACTCTTTCCTGGATTATGTTCAGCAGATTGGTAGGGCAGGTAGGGACGGCAAGCCGTGTCTATGCATTACAATGTATGACAGGGCTGACTGTCAACGGCAACAACGGTTCGCTAGAAAGGCGTCAGATCCGATGAGACGAGACTTGGAAGTGGCTAACATGCAACAGGCATGCTCCCGCTTCTCTCGCCTTGTTGACTGTCCGAACAGCGCGGCACGTACCGCCACTACAGGCTTGCACGTGCATGCAGATCCATCGTTGGTACGAGCAAACTACCAGCTGTAGACACGTGCACCTTGTACGCCACTTTGACGGCCTTGAAACAGATTGCGTTGAGTGTCATAATCGATGCGATCACTGCAGACGCGAACAGCTGCTCGGTGCGATCGATAGTCACTTTGAAGAAGAGCACGAATAATGCATGCGCACATCTCGTGGTCGGGTCATGATACACTCGCGCTCGTGTCCACCCAAGATCGCTTGAGCGGCGCTTGTGCAAGGCACGGGTTTTGGTGGTTTGCCCGTGTTCCCCATCACAAAATTCAAAAAAAGACTGTGCTGATGCAGCCTCATGCCCAAGGGTTTGATGCACGGGTTTGATTCCTGTTGCAGTCTACACGACTCAGACAGCACCACAAACACCACACTCTTGTTGCACAATAGTTGTGTAGCACCATAGTCTTCTTGCATCATTATTTGCAATCATGTACGTTCAACTCACCGACCGTTTGCTCTCGCTTGGTTTAAAGGATGAACCGTCAGTTACTCGCAACAGTGCAAACGATTGCCTGTTCCTTTGTTTCATTCACTTCTGCAAGTCCACCGAGGCCCGCCAACGGAAGTTCACTGTCACAGACAACGGCGAAATGATGGCAACGTGCCCGACACACGTCAACAAACCTATAGTTAGTCGAGAGACTGTGGACATCAGTGCCGCAACAGGCAAGCAGCTGCTGGCGGCAGACGCTGCTGCCTATATGCTCAGTAGCGATACTCCAAACCCTCAGGCACCGTTGCTGAAGCGCCATATTCTGCATCGATTCAAGAGTAAGTGTCTGCGGACACGAGACAGCGAAGCATTAAACGGCGAAACGTTGCCAGATGATGCGACCGATGACGACAAGGTCGAGTACTGGAAGAAGCTGATGCGCGGGAATGGTGAGCTGCCTTGCCACGCATATGTGACGATGACACTGAATGAGCTCTTTGCAGTTTGCTTGCGACAGTTTCAAACTTGCGACAGTTTCAAACTTGCGACAGTTTGCTGCACAAAGTAGCTTCGTGCGCTGCTCGCACACATGCCAGGTTGGGGAGACAAGGCGACCATTCTTGTACTCAGCGAAGTGCTGGATATCGACGTGTCACTGTACACTTTACCAGACGCGCGTTTGGCAACAACAGACTTACCGAACAAATTCAGACTATTAATCTTCCGAAGGTCCACGCATAAGAAAGCCGGCGACAAGGAAATGGTCCTGCGATACCATGAAGGGCACTTTATTTATGTGGCACGGTTCCAGCCCAGCACGGCTCGCGTTGGCCAACCAGCAGATCACGACCACTACCTCACAAACAGCCATGATGTAGCTACTGGCAGGTGCTTCATCTTCTGTGCATGCCTCTGCGAACTTGTACGGTTTCACAGTCATGCATGAATGCACGCTTCCATGCAACGAAATTCAGTTTCTGGTAGACGGCGCAACTGCATACACACGCTACATTGCTCAGTTGTCTGGCGGCCACAACGGATGTCCAGCCATACTGGGTATTAGCATCTCAAGTAAGGGAGGAGATCTCAAGCCGGACGAAATTTCGCGCATGGTGTCGTTGTTTCGTCGCCTGCACGAAGATCGCGTCATCAGCGACGGTGGTGTTGCCACAGAACGCGGCGGCAAAAAAGGCAACTTGCACTTGCAATGCTGTTTTTGGTTGCCCATGATGAATCGAAACGCAGCAGAGGTCCAAAGTGCTGTCAGCACGCTTGTGTACGAGTTTGCAGAGTTCATGGGCTCGGACCGGCACTGCTTTGCACAGGTGCACGAGCCAGAAAACGAGCCCAACGTTACGTGGCGTGCTCAGTGCGGGTAAGCTCACCACTTGTCAGTGTATTTACTCAGTGCGGGTAACCTCACCACCGTTAACGATGCTCACAAGTATGTGTCTCATTAGCACTAAGTGATTATCATCGACAAGGGCGCAGGCCACGCATAGGAGCAAAACCATAGCACAAAGTCATGCTGCACAAAACTGTTTCGCACTCGACTCATTTCCAATCATTTCCATGGCGTAGGTACATTTTCAAGGACAAAGACGAGAATCACTTCTCTTTACCGTTCCTTTGCAGTGGTTGTGACAGGAAGTTCGTTTTTGGCCAAGTGCTATGCTGACTATCAAGCAGTGGCATCGTACAAGGTGAACAAGGACGGGCAGCTGCAGCCCGATAATTATATGAGAGCTGTGAATGTTTACATCAACAAGCATCTTCCTCCCTTGGACGTGCATCCCGTGCAGGCCATTCGTGTCATGCTGCTTGAAGGGTATTATCAGCTGGGAGAAAAATGGTGCAAGCCGGGTGTGCACAACTGCTCTTCGATACCAGAAACAAATTCTAAAACTTAACGCTTCTTTCTCCAAGCTGTCACACGTTAACGTTATCTCTCCAACTTAACGTTCTCTCTCCAAACGTTATCTCTCCAAGCTTATCCCTCCAAGCTGTCACACGCCATTTCCAACCATTTTTACTGCTTTATTGCTTGGGATGGATGATCTGTACTGATATGAATATCATCGACAGTCATTTGTACTTTTAAAGTTTGTTCGCTCTGGGTTAAAAGACATGCTGCCATGCATATTATCTTCGCCGTGCGTCATCATCGTAATGTGCCTGCGCGCAGGTCCTGACGGCTTCGTTGATAGTGCGAAAGTGTCTGTATACTCCTCCGTGACACGTCTCGTGCACCATTACGATTTCCTGCCCATCGAAATGGTTGCCTACTTGCTCACGGGAACCAGTGGAGCAGATGACGTCACACATGCATACAGCGATGCATCGTGGACAGTACGTAACAAGGTGTACGACACGATGAGCCCTGACGAAGTGAGAGCTGCGGCACGGGCTGCCAGGAACACTAATCAGCTGCGAGCGTTTGAACACATTCACTGTGCTGAGTTTGCCATCATTGCTTCGCAAGGTTCGACTGCTTTTGATAGCATGAATGGGGATTTGCAGCGTGCGGCTGAGAAGGCTCGCAAGCGTAAGCTTGGAGCTCTTGAAGCTGACGATTCTCTGCAACCGCAGATGCCAGATTGTTAAACCGCTGATGATGTCATCGTGAGTGATGCCAGTGCAGACGATGATGAAGTCTTAGCATTCCTTGGTTTCTGAGTTCCTTGCTGCGTGCGCAGTGTGATGTGAATCTACATGCGCGGTGTGATGTGAATCTACATGTACTTGTTGATGCGCGGCAGTGAACTGCCTTGCATGAGTCTTTGGAAGCGTTTTCTTGCTTCTGAATGCCACTGAGCAAACGGACCTTTCTGGTTTGTAAAAGGCCGACGGTTAGCAAAAAAACAAATTAGCATGTGTCCTGTCTGCCTGGGAGTGACCACGACGGCAAAACATTTTCTCCAGAAAATGATTGGGCCTGTCTGTCCTAGCCCACCGCACGACGGCCAGAAAAAAAAAGGAAAAGGTTCCAGTGTCCAGTCTTTCCTAAACTGGCTACGAAGGTGTACATTTACTACGGTTTGTCGCTATAGCACGCGAAGAATGCAGTGCGAGCAGCGCCCGTCACATGATTTATCAAAACCATACACTGATCCTTTTCGTTCAAACCACTAATTCTTAGTGATACACGACTTTCTTCCATCCACCGTACCAACGGCAAGAAGAATTCGCGTGAAATGAACGTCGCATTGGAATCTCTATTCCCTGAAAACTGTGCAAGCTTGACATCGTGGATGCGAACCGCTGTTCGCGATGACTCGGGAGGTGAAGGGCGCGCATTTACTTCCATAACCATCTCAAAAAGATCTCCAATCCGTTCGAGTGCGATGGTGAGCGGCTCCTTCACCGGTTCGATGGGCAAAAGGGCCCGCGGAGGCAAGGGTGGTGGAGCAGGGCACTGCTCTTCCAGCCGAGTGCTAGAAAGCTCACGCGTGCATGATTCAATCACGTGCGCCGTGATTGAATTCGTGGCAGGATCCTCCTCCTTGTCAGACTCGGACGGCTGCTCCGGGACCTCGGTTGGCTGAAGATCCTTCTTCTTGAAAACTCTTTTCAACGGTGGCAGGGGCACAGTGTCCAAATCGTTGACAGACTGGCCCTGCGCAGCTCCTGAATGCAATGCAGAAGGAGTTACTAGTGCATACTTGGTAACAGGGCTCTGATTACCTGACGAAAGGCTTTCGTCTTGCGAAGCAATACAATCACTCGCATTCTTACCACTCAACAGCAGTGAGTTAGTTACGAACGCAAGATCGGTGTTTCTACACAGCTTGTATCGATCGTTCGCACAGGGTTCGGTAACCTTACCTCCCGTACGGTTAACCGCCGCGTCAAGCCTCTTCTTTCACTGGTCAAGACGAATTGCTTTCTTGATGACCTCGGCTTGTCTGGAAGTTGTTCCCTTTTCTGCTGCTTCTTGTTCGACCTTGGCCACAATCTTTTCCGCCTCAGCACGTCGCTCTGCTTGAAGAGCCGCGGAAACCCTTTGAACCTGCTCCTCGACGAGCTGGGCTCTACCAGGCGGGGGCCTAGCGGGGTTGGTTGCGTCCTCTGACGGCTTGCCGGCTTGCCGGTAAGAACGGACGTGTACGACTGAGTCATATGGATGGGTAATAACAGATACGAACGAAGCGGAAACGGACGGACTGTGAAATAAGAAACACTTGTCGAAGTGTCTGCGATGCCAATGTAACGAACTAGCCACAGTGTAGAAAATTTAACAGTGTGGAACTAAGATGTCCATCTTCCCTCCAAGTCCCCAGGCTTAAATAATTTTCAGCCCTGTGCTTGACCAGTCTCCATTGTGTTACACACTTCCACTGTGCAACACCCCCAAGCACCGCTGCCGAACTCTGCTAGAGTTCCCAAACAACGCGGGACAAAGCACAACCACAGAATACCCTCACAAGAGTATGCTCGTCATAAGAAATAGTTTCTCGTAAAACTATTCTGCTTAGCAGAGCACCGTCATGCACATGTGACCACCCAGAATCGAAATAACTCCAAGGGGGTCTTCAAGCTTACAGCCCCAAAGCCCCGTAGCCCAGCTCTTTACAACAAAATAACTTAGGCGGGAGTATTCGAGATTACAGCCCCGTAGCTCCGTAGCCCAGATCTTCAACTAAAAATACCTTACGGTGGGGTATTGGCTTACAGCCCCGTATCCCTGTAGCCCAGCTCTTCACAACAAAATAACTCAAGGGGGGGCATTGAAATGCAGCCCCGTATCCCCGTAGCCCAGCTCTTCAACTAAGAATAACTCAAGGGGGGATATTCAAGATGACGTCCACGTAGCCCCGTAGCCCAGCCCTTCAACTCGAAATATCTCAAAGGGGGGGTATTCAAGATGACGTACCCGTAGCCCCATAGCCCAGCTGTCAAATTCGAAATAACTCCAAGGCGGTCTTCACGGGGTGGG
>JAUMHD010007823.1:0-10316 GCA_032359135.1 Ulvella scutata
GGCCTAAGTCAGCAGGTGGCAACACAACAACTTGGCCTCTCCTCGGCCCCGCATCCTGTGAAGAAGAGCCCAACATGCTTATAGCAACAACTGCGCCTGAGGATGGAGGCACGGAGGCTCAAGAGCAGCCAGAGGCCACACCAGACGAACCTATGGTTGTAGAAGATCAACCTGAAACCTTGCAACAAACTACACCGGACGAACCTGTGGTTGTAGAATATCAACCTGAAACCGTGCAACAAGCCGCACCAGACATCACTGGAGCAGAAGTGCAGCAGGAAATGCAGGCTGACACCACAGATGAACCAGCCCTGCAAGCAGACCCTGTGGCCACCGGGGCTGAAGAGAAGCAAGATGAGCCTAAGGCAGATGCCACCACAGCTGCAGAGGAGAAGGCTGACAAAGCTCCAGACTCCCAACCACAGGCAACTGTGGCAGCAAAGGACCAGCCTGAATCTTCGCTAGCAACCACAGAGGTGCCATCCACACCGACAGCCTCTGCTGCACAGCCCATCGGGACGAAATAGAAATACTCTGAGCCCACACCAGCCCCATTGGATACTGCTTGGCTAGCCTGTCCGAAAGAGCCCAAGTCAAACTTGAAAAGCGCACACAGAAACATACCTCAACAGAATGAAGGGACTTTTCTGCAGTATAGGCTGTTGGCGGTGGAATCCTTTCTACACCTGGTACAGTATTGCTGAGAGGAGATGACTCTTTCAGTTCGCTTGCCACGTGCCCAGGTAAGGATTGTGGAGAGTTGCGTGGAGGCCATATTCACGAATGCTCTGAGTCTCAGAAGATTTCACCTGCCACTTGTTGATCGCCTGGCATCAAGTGGCAGCTTATGGCTTCACCCTCATTATCGTTTATAGTATTAGATTTTTGACAGTATGAGAAGACATATGTGTGTTTACAGTGAGTTGGTCTCGGTAGAATAGTCGATCATGGCAAAGTGCAGGAACAGATTAATTGATAGATTTCCAGAATTGAATCGTTTGTGTGTTGGTGCATATTATCACTGCACTGGTGAGTATGAGAACTGGCATGGCTCCCCTTTCCATCTTGTAATTCAACACGTGACATGATAGTAGCACAGGGTAATCTAATTTTGAACTAATACAGCTAGTGGTTGTGAGGGGAAGCACTTGGCACGGAGAAGAGTACGTCGAAATGAGGCAGCGTCCGTCACAAGGTTGATGGCTAAAGCAATGCTCAACAACTACGTTCTGCTCCATATTCTGCATGGAGTTCAATACTGGCGTTTGTTGAACTGGAGAATCATGTGCCGCTATGTATGTGAGCAGGGACGGTTTCTCAGAGATAGGTGTCCACAGTGCAAGAAAGGGCCCAAGAAACTCCAGGACGAATTATCAATGCATCTCGCTGCATCAAGCCTGACTTGTGGTAGGAATGAAAGTAAAGCAAGTGAAAGTAAAGCAAGCGGGAATGCCATCCGTGTACTAAACCTGGTAGAATTCGAATCGGGTCACGTTTCTCCTCTATTACACATATCTACAGCGAACAAGGAGATGGCACACAATTCTTTTACTCATGATGACGAATTTGTGGAAGATTGCCACGAATAAAGCTAAAGGGGAAACATTAGACACCAATACTACAGTAAGCGCCGACGTGCTACATGGCATGCACGATATCTGCGGTTTTCACACCAGCTTCTCCTCCCAACACGAAACGTACAGCAATTTAGCTTCGTGCTGACTTATGGCGACGTAGATGATTGTCTCTGTCAGCGGCTTCCAGAAGAGGTCCACTTGTCATGCCAACTCGTTGACAATAGCCATACCAAGTATTCGGATCACATGCGTGCTGCGTTTCACACTCGCACCTTGTATTTTGCACCAGCAGTGCTGGCATGCGGTGTATTGGCAGGAGGCAGGGTGCACAAGGCACAGGCCTGCGCCGAAGCGCACTCAGCCGTGGCAGTGGACAAGCTCGCTTGTCACTTAACTGGTGAAGGCTCTTCCAAACCCCCAAATCGCGCTACTCCATGCGTGTTGCTTGCATGTGGAAGCTTTAACCCAGTGACTGTGATGCACCTGAGGATGTTTGAAGCAGCCAGAGATGAACTCTTTCAGGTGAGGCTTCCATCTGGTACGGTTTCCAATCATGAACATACTTCCACAAGAAAGTACGTCGTGTGCTGCATGTTGCCTGGCTGTGTGCCTAGTGGATTCAGCAGTGGTTCGCTGTGTCTGTGATCACCATAAACTGCTATTCAGGAATTCGGGTGAACCTGTCTCGTTCTAATGTATGGACACAGTTTGCCCTCGCTGTCTTTTTAGCAGTTTTCAAACGTTCAGATTGACCAGGTTCGTAGTATCCAGATGTGCACTACAGAAAGGCTTCGACGTTCTTGGGGGTTACCTGTCGCCCGTGCACACTGAGTATGGGAAGCATGGTCTGGCATCAAACACTCATCGGTTGGAAATGGCCAAAGCTGCAGTGTCAGACTCTGACTGGATCATGGTGGACGACTGGGAGACTGCACAAGCATCCTACACGCGCACTCTGCCTGTTCTGAAAGCTCTGCGGAAGCGCATCTTCGCAGCCCTTAGACTCCACCAGGTGTGGCATAGACGAAATGCATCAGAGTGCTTGTGAGTGTCGAATTCATGCCAGCAATTTTCGTATGGGTGAGATGTGTGTCGGACACAGGTGAGCAACCCATGAAAACAACGTTTTTGGATACTGTAACTTTTTGTATGGATGCAGGGGCATCCGCATGCACCTAAAGTGTTCTTGTTATGCGGAGAGGACCTCTTACAATCGTTTGCTTCACCAGGAGTCTGGTCTGATGGGGATATTGACGGTATTTTCGGTGACTTTGGGGTGGTCTGTGTTTCCCGCCCTGGCTCACATGCTCTTGAGCAAGCTGTAAAACTGGTACGCTGCGCAAATTTCATATCATTTGTCACTGCTAGCAGAGTGTTGGCATGAGCAGCCAAGTAGGCAGCTTCGTTCATCAGCACAAACTATGGCCCATCATTTGTCGCTGATACTGCTGATCTCCTATTGAAATTCCAGCATGCTAAGTTGCATGTTCGGAGCTTGTGTGCTGCTTTCAAGCGGTTCTTTCTCGCAGAGCTTTATGAACGTTTTGCAAGGCCGACGTAGAGTGACTTCAGTGCGCAACTTCACATTACCCAGCTGTACAGGATGGGCTGCTTTACAAATATCGGGAAAGGCTATACATTGTACGAGATGTTGTGGACAATCCCCTGAGCTCCACTGCGGTAAGAAGAGCTGTTAAGGAGGTGAGTCATGTGTCCAGCAGGACATCAGAGCCGAATCCAACGTAAAATGACAGTCGGTGATATTTTTAGGTCAAGTAATTGAAGCATCTTCTTCTTCTGGCATTGTACAGTTTCCACGTCCTTGCCTGTTCAAAACTGCCATCCAGTGAGAGGCACAGTGTTACGGAGTTGATGCCTGGGACGATGCAGCATGTTACATAGTTGTTACATTGTATCTCGTAGTGCACACTGGACACAGCTCATGCTGCAATTCTTGTCGCTGCTGTTCAGAGTTTGCTACAGTCTGTCTTGGAGCCTTGTCATGAGCATACTTAGGATGAAAGAAGGTGTGTTATGCACAGGTTCATGGCCCAGTCGGACAACAGGAATGCCACAGAGCTATGTGCATTTAGTGCACCATACTGTGGGCATGTGTTGATACTGGTGCATATGTATGCCGACTCCTGTGAGCAGCTTAGTGCTTCTGCTCAGGATTGTGTGATGTCCAGAATCTGTTCTATGGACCGTACTGCAACTTGCGATGCCATTGTGTGCACATATACATTCTGTGGTGTGCAGGGCCGGTCATTGCGCTACATGATTCCAGATGGTGTCATAGACATCATTAACAAGTATGGACTGTATCGATGATATGCTGCAGACACATGATGAGGAAGCTGTGCATGAAGGGTAAAAACAAATTAATATAACCACACCACCCAAGAAGGGCTTCGGCCTCAGCACCCCCGAAGGGGTGGGACAAGCACATGATGTTTGAGGTGCAATCATGACTGCGAATAGGTGGTGCAAAGTATGTGTTAAGGAGAATTACGTATGCTCCATCTGGTAGATTGTTGTTCCTCTCCCCATCAATATGACTTCGCCACTCTCTCATCAGCAGGCAAAGGAAAATGAGCTTGCAGGTTAACGTGTCTGGATGTTGAGTGCAAAGTGTCTCCGTTTAAATCTATTGTGATCGAGTAGGTGCACAACTGTTTATGTCCACAACAAGGGCACATTGCCTTCAAGGACGCAAAGGAAACGGAATCTGAAATGTGTGCTTGACCTGTCATACAGACAAAAGGGGCTTTATTCTGAATAGGTTCATATCGTTGTGTTACACTGTTGAGCTCGAAGATCTACTAAGCTCTTTGTCTGATTCATGTATTCGAGAAGCACCCACTTGCTATTCAGTTGGTCCTAGTTCGCACCAGAGAAGGGCATCTCAGACTGCCTTCTCATCATCATTAACCCAGAAAAACATTGGTGTTGGTCCAGTACTCTATGTGCAATGTTAGATGACACACGCTGATGTGACAATTTCGAAACAAATGTTGCGTTCTATACATCATGGCAGCCATGTTGTAATCCATGCTCGCCCTGACTCAAGTGTGGCGCTTGGAAGAAAGAGATCTAATTTTTTGGATGGCTTGAAGAGAGCTGCGATAGGTCGATCGACAATTGATGCTTTGTCAGCATTCGTGTAGCACCGATGCTCATATAATTCGTCACCTGGACTGTACCTGGTCTTCTTATCTGCGATTCCCTGCGTCTGTGGATAATTGCCGCCTTGACCACTAGGTGGCCTCAGACTGCTGTAGATGCGCTTTGTACCCTTCTTTTCTTGCTGCACACGACGGCCTGGTGCTATCCTTTGTGGTGCTGAGTGTTCTCTTGTACGAGAACGGTTCATGGCTTCATTAGATTGTAACTCTGCAGTACTTGTGTACGAAGGCTGCATGAGGTGGACATTGCCCACTGCACTTACGTCCTTGTGAGGATCCATCGCTCCATCCCCTGCTCATGTTGCCAAACCCTTAGCGTAATTCCATCAGCTTTTGTTATACTCTGTTTTTAGACGACACAAGCTATGCACTGTATGCTTGAACCACTGTACAAGTGCAGGTTGTCACATGTGTTAGCATAGGTGCACGAAAATGTTTGGTGCCCACCTGTACGAAAAGCCTCCTCCCCATTCGAGGGAGCTTCCATTCCTGTAGGTTCTGCGGGGTGAGTGATCGCCACTGCTGTTTGCAACACTGCCAAGTCCTGTGCACCCACTGCAGGAGACGCTTGGACGGCATTTGCAGTAACAGCATTTGCAAGGAAGGCAAGAATTGAATTGAGGCTGAAGGTGGTATCTGCACCAACATCATCTTGCAACTGATGAAGTGGCGAGGGCACAGCAGCCCTAGGATCTGGACAGGGAGCTGCTGCCAACGACACAGAAGCTCCAACATTCGGCAGTGCCTTTTCAGCACTTGCAAGGACAGTGTCATCTACTGGTGCAATGGCTGCTGCGACCGTTGCCAGCATGTCCAGAGGACTCTGTTGCAGGGCAGCATCTGGTGCACGAGTGTCTACATGCTCAAAATGGTCAAAAGCGGCCAGCTTCTGAGGAGTTGCAGTTGATGGCTGTGGGACACAGGTGTCTTGCATAAGAGAAGGTTCAGCGTGCCTGACTAGGCATGGTTCATCAGTCTGCCCGGAGGTGCCTGATCCAGGCCATTCATGAATTGCCCCGACCGACGACATGATAGGAAGTGAAAAGCAGTCATCAGGAGCAGAGCGAGGCTCCTCCTCAGACGCTAGAGGAACATCCATGGATGCTGGAGAGAATTGAGGGATGATCTCTGAATACTCACCAGGAATAGATGTGCATGCAGGTTCACAGTCTGATGCAGGTTTGAGTGTGTGTTCCTGGTCGTTCTGATCCCTTGCTGCAGCTCGGCTCGTGACTGCTACTGAATGCTCCACGGTAGAGCATCCATGTTGACTTGAAGAAACAAGGTGGCAACTGACCTCCATCTTCTTGAGGGATCTAAGGGCGGTTGCAGATGACGGTGGAGTAAGCGACATGGTTGCCATGCCAGTGTGGGAGAAGTAGTGTGTAGCCCTGCTTGCTTGGGCATCTGGCTGGATTTGGAAATCGGTAGTTCCTTGGGCATAGCTATCAAGTGCGCAAGGAGTGTTGAGCACTGGACTGAGAGTTCCTGGTTCCTCATGATGTAAGCAAGGGGTTCCAGAACTTCTCTGCTGTGGAGTTCCCACTTTTGGTGCATCTGGAAACAGTCTCACCGATGCTACTGCATCTTGATTACCTGCAGAGCGCACGAAAATATGAGACAGGTTCTACAGCTGAACAAAGTGTCAACTACAGCAACTGTATCTCAGCAATCGCAGCATTATGACTCACCGCAATGAAAGTTGAAGCGACGCACCAGTGTGTGGAGGTTCTGCAGGTGGACGCACAAACACACTCACAGTTGTATTGGAAGAGAGGGGTTCTGCATCTCCTGTGGGTGTGTGCCCTGGGCCTGAAGGAGTCACTGGGCCGAGACAGATTCTGGCAGGTATGCTATGGCCAGTTACATTTTCCTTGCCCCCCTGCGAGCAGTCCCCAGAGCTGCTGTTCAGAGTACAAGCAGGGCGCTTCTTCATGTGCCCTTTTGCTTTCGCAGTTGAAGGTTCCTTCTTGTGGGTGGGGGGTTTGCTCACAGGACAAGACCCTGCCTGGCTCCTCAGCCGACGAGTTTGTCTTGTAAACGTATTCTACAAACGAACTGGGCTGTGTTTGCCAAAGAGCGGTGTTGTGCCCAGGACAATACTGGTAAACATCAGCATATCAACAATCGTTGTGAAGCCATACAGGTTAAGCCAAGATAGACAGAAAACGTTTGGATTTAGATGCACACCACGTCATATGTTGGCATGTTTAACAGCTCGCCGCGGGCTGGATGATCGGAGCTTCTAGCTGAAGACTCCCACTGCAGGCACGGTTCAAACTGTTGGCGGAGTATGAGTGACAGAGGGCACATCAAGAACTACACGGTCTGCAAGTAATTGCAATCTGGACATGTAAGAGGCTTCACACCTGGAACAAAGGTAGCGATGTCAGTTCGCGAAGAGCACGGTTGGCCATGGTGTCCTCTGTTCTTCACAAGCTCTCTCAGCTTAACCCGAAGATCGTTGTGTGCTTGTTTGCACGTATTTCAGAGGATATGCCTACTGTCTCAAAACTAATAACGTTGCTCAGCTCTCGAGCCACCTGTCTACAAGGTAGGTGTCGCACTTCGCAACCAAAAACACAGGCCCACGGGCGCTTTGCAATGCCTTGACCTTTGAGTGTTGTATCGGAGAGATGTTATTTCTCGTGGACAGGGCCTCCGCGCAACTCCTGAATCATTTCCATCTGCGGTTGTCAACAATTCGCACGAATGGAGCCGAAACATTCAAATTCCTATCAGAACAAAACATGAAATGTGGCCCCGGGGGCAAAAACCAACTGGAGCCCCACATATCGATATACCCTTGCTGGCAACTGTAACCAGGAGGATCCTCGAGGAAGAAGACAGCACATTCATGACTGTAATCGGTGCACAGTCAGTTCGTTGTCAGCCTACACATCCCATGCTTCATCTCGGCAGTAAGAGGCTGCCATAGCTATCGAGGCACGCCATCTGAATAGTTACCAGGCTTGAGGGCTCAGATGAATGGTCTGGACGACGCAGCTCTAGCCAGCGGGTGACCACGACCCACGTACTTAGCATTCGTGCAGAGAAAGGTCTGCCCAACAGCAAGAGGTAAGTTTACAGGATGTCTGTGACAATTGCTGAGGCCGATGTCACGACTGAGGAGCGGTTGGGCGCTGGTGGCTTCTCTGTAGTGTACCGTGGGACTTGGCTTGGAACCCCAGTTGCAGTCAAGAAGTGGCTCGTCAACGAGGCTTCTGCAATGGAACGGAGCGAGATGCGTGGAGAGATAATGAGAAACGCGGTGCGTATCACTTGCACGCCTGGCAGCCAGTTTGTTACTTTAGGTGTACCATGCTGAAGGTGCAGGCACTCAGACATCCCAACATTGTGACATTCTGCGGCGCGTGCACTGACGGGCCCGGTACTTTCATGGTGACAGAGTTGATGCCATTCAGCCTCGTTCAAATTCTATATGAAATGCCAAGCATCTCCCTGCCGGTGCCGAAAGTTCTGAGCATGGCGATGGACATATGCAACGCATTTGTGTACCTCCATAGTCGCAGACCACAAGTCATACACAGGTATTTTGCATCAGACTGGACCAAATCAATCACGGCGCTCTCACAGCGGCTACGCTGTGAGGAAACAGTGCTCCTGATTCTGTGCGCAGCGATGATGCCTGTGTATTGTGTGATCGTGTCAGAAACCAACGTAACGCCATTGCTGCAGAGATCTCAAGCCTCACAACTTACTACTGGATAGAGCATGGAAAGTGAAGTTGTGTGATTTTGGCCTCGCAGGAAGCTCCCAAGCGGGCATTGGCACACCTGCATACATGGCTCCTGAGTTGTTCGCAGGCGATCTGTTTACAGATAAAGTGGATGTGTATGCGTTTGGTGTCGTACTGAACGAATTACTGTGTAGAAGGCAACCGTTCTTTGGAATTGAGCCCAAACGTATCTCAGCATTGGTGCAGCGGGGAGATCGGCCGGACATGGCACCTTCGCTACATGACAGTGTCAAGAGACTGATTCTAATGTGCTGGGCTCATGAGGCATCCTCTAGGCCTGACTTCAAGTGGATACAATCACAACTTGCTGAGCTGCTACGCTGTGTGCATACTGGGTCACCTGGGGCATGGTAATAGAACCATACGGCTGGACCCTGCACCCATGGTGTGAGAGAAATCAGCGAGCACCCTGTTCCTTGCTACAGAATTGTGCGGTGATGACGTGAGATGCCAGCAATGTGAGACCGAAGTGCTCACGGGAATCCTCAGCAACAGTTCTCCTGAAACCGCTGTACTAAGCACATGGTGCAAGAACGGATCAGATACGCGAAGGTCACAACCTCAACAACAGTGAACCACTCGTGTTGAGACGAACGACTGCCGCGTATTCAATGTGCTGTCGCTGCAGTTCTGGTGCTTGCTGCTGTCTGTCCAGGGTGCGCAACAAACCTCGAGAGGTTCCTGAACCTCAGGATTTGGGAGTGTGGCAGTGGTCGAAGGAACAAGGCTGCAACTGCCAGCCCGGAAACATCAGGAAACCCTGTGTGGTACCAGGTGGCATGAACACTTGAAGGCACCAACAACACATGGGAGGATTCGTTGAGCATACGGGCTACACGCAGCTGCTGATGGAGAAAATTTAGATAGCATGCAACTGGGACCCGCCCTAGGATGGAAGTGTTCTGTTGCTCCCCATCAGACTCCGTGTTACCATTTTCCACGCCAATGTACAGCACTGTGGCCTAAAGTCCTGATTCGCATCCACAGGAGTCTCAGGAGTTTGGAGTGCGTATACTCATGGAACAACAACTTCTGCCAGCATCACAGCACATCTCAAATGTGGCACAGTTACAAGTCATTCAGACACCAAACAATACAATTCCCTGCACGACACTTGTGTTTGTGACTTCAACTTACCACAAACACTTTCTATAGAAAACCCTGTGAGCATGAGCACTTGCTGAGCCTTATGGACATTGGGTGTATGTCCGGCAATTTTGGCATTCGAGCCTACCTTGTATCTCAGCAGCATCTCCCTTGCTCTTCAATCCATCCCCAGCAGACATATGCACACAATGAAAAGAACATGTGCAACAATGTGGTGGGTCAGCCAAAGGATATCACATGCAACTGGAAGACCTACTCATGAGATGGGTTGCAATCAAACATCACTAGATGAAAAATTAGCCGAAAAATGGACGTCGCATCATGCGGAATAAGCAATGGAGATACTTGTCTAGACCGTGAAGCCAAGCAGAAAAACGAGCATCTACGCCTCTGGCAAGGGCTCAGGCTGTGCCTCTTCGGCCCCAGTGTCATCTGGCTGCGCCTCTTCGGCCCCAGTGTCCTCCGGCACGGGGTCTCCTTGCGGGTCTGGAACATCTGTGGTGTCAGGCTGGGGTTGCTCCTCGGGTACGTCAGTTGCAGCCGCTGTCACGTCATCATCATCATCATCGCCTGTGTCATCATTCACTAGAGTAAAATCTTCAGGGGGGTCCTTGTGTACGGGCTCTTGCGCACAAGACGTGGGATTGAGAAGGGGCCAGCCCTTGGTGCCGCCTATAGAGTCTGGCA
>JAUMHD010007834.1:0-10313 GCA_032359135.1 Ulvella scutata
CACATGAAAATCAACACGCTTGCCATTCACAACAGCCGGATCAAGAACACCCTCACCCTGCAAGTGAGCATCAGCAGCCTCCCTAGTGCTAGCCTGAGCAGATCGCATGACACACGCGCGCCAACCACATTCAACGGAAACATCATGGCACACCGCGCGCACACCCGTACAGCACCTACACCTCATGGCCTGCCCTGGGCTGAAAGGCTTTCCACACTCACAGGTCAGAGGGCGATCCTGCAGAGCCGCAGGACACACACCCAACTGATACCGCAAAGAACACACATATTCCGGTTGGTAATATTTGTTTGAAAAGCCGCGCATTCACCGGGGGGTGACCCGGCCTGACACTCAGCCTGGAGGAAGCAACGTGGCGCCAACGTAATACGAGCCACATGTCCTAGGGTTCGACCAAACACGTATTTTGAAGCAATATACACCCTCAAATATGTTCTGGGGGCCAGAAACCTTTATGAATGAGGAAATAAGTAGAAGATAGAAGAAACATTTTACTCGGGGACTACGCCATGCTCGCTAGAATTTAACAAGGAAACAATAGAATTGAACAAAGGAGGAGCAACACACCTCCAACAGCTCCTTCTCTACTTCAGCAACAGTAGTGACCAAGGCCTCCTCCATCGTATAGTTGAAAGCAGTCATGGCTGGCTTGCATGTTGCACATTTCTCCGACCGTGAAAACGCTTCCACAAGATCATCAGTGTACGCAAGCATGCTGCACCACACTTCATACTGAACTCTGAAAGAACGGGGTGCTGAGCACATGCATCATGTACGAGCTGAGCACCCCTGTGTTGCACTGCGCTGTTTTCATTGCATTTTGACACTGCTTCAAAAAGCTCAAAATTCGGGCCATTAGACTCTAGAAGGGAAGGGAGGAAAGGTATCACAGAACATGATGATGGCTGTTACATGCCGTTTTTTGTTTTCTTGCTTTTCCCCCGTTGAGGCAGTTTTGGATTGCAACAAGAAATTTTACGTCTTCGAACCCCGAGAAAATGATGGAATACGAATACGTACATCTTTTTGGCCACGCCAGCGACAACAGCAGGGTCGCCGTCGCTCTGTTGAACGTGGCAGTCGTCAATAATCTGAACAGATGCCCTTGAAATAATATCAGTCATCTTCCTGATCCAACTTTGCATCTGATCGCTGCTCGCCCTTTGCCCAGAACAGATTGTGTCTGCGGTTGCCACTGCCATAAGCATGTACATTTCGCCTGGCCCCTCATCAAGTTGGAGTTCCTCGCGTTCCTCAAGAGTTAGATTTGTTTCACGAGACATGCCCTGGATGGTGTCTGTCTCATGACAAGGTACCAAGTGCAGCGCCTGACCTGCATGAATAATACTTTAATTTGGCCCCATTGATGCTCACATCGCTGCATATGCACTCACAATGCTCACATGGTGCCTGTTTGATTGACTCTGCATGCATGGACAGTATCAAACGAAACTTTGCAAGGTTGAGCTAAGTTTGCATGCGTTGATTTGCTGCTACATGAGCCATTCTATGGAGTTTTGCCGGTAGCTTTACGCGCGGTATCAAACGAAATGTCTAGTCTCGCCATGCATGGGCAGTATCAAACGAAGTTTCTAGTCTCGCCATGCAGTATAATAAATAAATTATTTGGGGACTACGCCATACTTGGTTTGAGCTTCGGCCTCAGCCCCACAGTGGCGGAATTCATGCAATTCATGAAAGGGGGAGCCACCAGAGACCCTTTACGCACACGGCGCAGAAGCTCGAGAAAAAGACGAGAGGTGGCTCTGGCCGGACCGGGGTTCGAACCCGGGACCTCGTGGTAAAAGCACTTTAACGCTCACGGGCCCGCGGCTGAGTTTGAGGTCAATCCCAATACCAATCTGCCCATGTACGCACAACGTCAACGCGAAGTGAAGGCATTGACCATAGCCTGTCTACTTTACCCACTGGGCATCTGAGCTCAGGTGTCTAGTGGTTCAAGTAGACTGGCTATGTTCAACAGAAGGTTTCCATGGGTAATAAGAGTTTGATTAGCTTTTTTTGTTTGGCCCCCAGGTCCCTTACTACGATATTCGGACTGAGGCCGATTTTCCTGAAATTTGGACACTTCACAAACATGCCCCCCCCACAGGTGGCCCCCCCACAAACATGCCCCCCACACAGGTGGCAAGACGAACACAAGCTTGCCAGGAACATCACAAAAATAAGATAAAAACACGGACAGGCGCGTGGACTCATGTCGCCCGAAGTCACCCGAAGTTCATTCTGTCATATCGAGCCGCGAGTACAAAATGAACTTCTTGCCACAGGGAGATTGTGTCATGATGCAGTAAGTAATTGGAAACGGACGCCACCCCCAACGACCCTGAGCAAAATTATTTGCTCCTACGGGGAGCTTTGAATTGATGCGTTTTGTATGCATGTCCGTTTTTGATGATAATCTTCTGTAGCTTTGAGGCGGAAGGAACAAAACCCCTCTCTTACCTCCTTTTGCAGATTCCAAAATAGATTTTTACCTTTCGGGAATCCACAAGACAGGTGGTTACTGATCCTTAACACCAGATGTTTTTTTTTGAACGACACAGAGTCTTCTTCAGACGGTCTCGAACAGCGTATACCAGTCCTCCGAAGTAATTGAGGAAAGGTCATCATGTCTGTTTGGACGTTTGATACTAATATGGGCACTAAGTTTAGTTTACGTATGCTCTAAATGTGATGGCCCAAGTCGATAGGTTTGCAGTTTGTCTGGACTTTTCCTATTTCGCGCTTTTTCGCTCTTAGCGGTTTCGATGCTTCACATCCTCTGCTACAATGCTCTGGTCATATGTATTTCGGACCCTCGAAACCCCACAACGGCTCAAATTCGAAACTCGTCCCGTGACAAATACATGAAACCCTCGTTAACGGACCACGACAAACACATCAGTCACCTGTGTCTGAAGACTGTATTGGGATCTTGCTAGAGTGTGAGACAGTTTTGCACAGGAAATCCTTCTCATGCAGTCATGTACGAAATGGTGGCCATGCCACAGGCCTGCGTATGCGCACTGCAGCTGGGCAGACCGCACATCCTCAAAGCAACAATTTCGCTTTTCTTTACAACGGTTACGGAAACTATCCCCAAGAATACATCAAACACATCATCTCAGACTCTGCGTTCATCATGGAGCATATCCACAAGAGCGGGGACGGGCAATGGGAAGGTAGCACACCTAAGCAGAAGGTCACGTTCAATGCGAACAGCAGAGCACTGGAAAGCCTCCTGTGCACCATTCTGAACGAATGACTTATTGAAATTCGAAGCAGTCAACGGGTGCAGCGAATGGGCTGCTATGTACGTTGGATGTGGCCTATTGACTGACGGGGGTTATTGAGTGCGCTTGTGCGCTTGTGCGCGTGGAGGAGATGGCGGAGTGCAGTGCACTAGACAGGGCGCTTGGGAAAACAACTTTGCTGTCAACTGTGCACAGGAAATAGTTGCCGGTAGATTAGGCGGGTGCATGTGGCTGCACCTCAGAGGCGTCCATGGTGCCTTGACGATTCATTGACCGTCAACCCAGAACCCCCCTAAGCATTACCACAAACTGCGAAAATCGAACATGTGGAAGTATATCTGGCCACGCTTGCTTGAGACTAAGATCTTAGTGTGCTCGTTTGATAACAGTGTGTTCTTGGACGACGCAGGTGCACACAAACAGCAGAAACGCAATATGCTGCGCCGTCATTCAAACACATGTACGCAAGAGCATCCGAGCACCGACACAGTCCGTCCCATTTACAACAGCCTTGCTACACTAGCGTAAATGAAAACAGCGTTGGGGTAAGGAAGGGCATGCCGTCTCAGTAGCATCTCCTGCACATCCCAGCGACTAGGGATGTGTACATCGTGCAACGTTCACGTCACACCGACGATCGCGATGAGGGCGAGCTCATGCGTAAGGACTGTACCTCAAACTTGAACGTTGCGAAAACTTCAGAGTACTACAGGTCATGTCGACAACGGTACGAGGATAAGTAGTGCGTGCTTTGGAGGTCCCCTTCGCCCCACGCTGACGCCCCACACAAACTAGCCGCTATTGTGCGACGCGCCACACATGAAGATCACAAGACAGCGTGGTCTGGCCTCTTACCGTCGGTGAGAGACCAGGCGCTGCTTCACAGCATCTCCGCGTGCCCCGGCAGCATGTGGTTAGATGTTGTGCCAACCTGGCCCAACCACCCCCTCTCTGCGGTTGGATGATCAATGCTTCCACGACGCCGCCCGCATCCGCATGGGTGTGCACACCTTCTCCACCTTCGGCCAGGGCTGGACATGCGCCTGTGGTCATGCTGTTGACACCGATGATGTCGCCCATGATCTAGGCTGCAGTAGAATGAGTGGCCTGGTGCAAAGCCGGCACGATGACACCGCTGACATTCTTCAGGCATTCGTGGGCTGCCTGGGCATTGCATCCAGTCGCGAGGGGCGATACTCACGCCTCGGCTCCCAAACCCTCAATTGATGGCTTCTCTCTTGCATTGATTTTTCTGACATCAAGAGTGCGCCATGTGTGCAAGAAAAACACCAGAATCCAGCAGTCGAGAGGGTTTAGATCAAACTATACAGGCATACGCTTGCATTGTAACAGTCTGCAATGATGATGTTCGTGTTGTCAGATAGTCTTGGGATTGACCTTCAAATCAGCCACCGGCCTATGTATGGTAAGTTCTTTTACATGAGGTCCCGGGTTAGAATCCCGGTCGGCCCAGATCTAATTATTTTCAATCGTCATGTCTTTTTCAAGCTTCTGAGCCGGATGCGTGAACGATCTGTGGTGGTTTGGTTTCTCCAACGAATTGCATGATTTCTGACACTGTGGCGCTGAGGCCAAAACTCAAATTGAGTTCGGTACCCGAATAACTCGTTTATACACTTACATATGTCCACAGCAGACGCCCCTCAGATACATGTTTAACCTTTATTTGTCCAGCTACAAGAGCCAGAGGGGGCATGCACTTCCACAAGCCTCACACGTCATGCATTCCGGACGTATATTACATGTGATACATGCATGTATACGTATACTCGTACACGACAAGAAGACATATACAATCCATTCACTGCATGCATACATACTTTCAGTTCACTCTTCACTATGCACTGTGCCCCCCCCCCTTGGAGAGAGTTGGTCACATATTGGGGGGCAGCTCTTATACCACAGGCACACATGCGTACACCAGAAACTTCCAGCATGTTCTGTGACCACCCACCGCCAACAAACAGATGCTTCTAGAAGAGACGGCGTCACAATCAGCATGGCCCGGAAGCATATCCAAAGCCAACCAGCCACACCCCCCTAACCCCCAAACTACGGGCACGAGTCTGCCCGGCAACGACACCAGGACGTAGTTGAAAGTAACATGCATGGAAGTCATGCATGTTCATGCATGGGTACTTAAACCGGCGCAGGTGCAAATGCGGGCGGCGGGCAAGAAGACTCGGTGGCGTCAGCGTAGGCAATGCCGCTTGCAAGGCAGGTGCTGGGGGGCATGGAGATGGCAGCCGCGTTTGCCTCTGCCAGTGCACACAGCGACGCTGACTCGATGTCAACTGCGAGGCTGGCAACTGTCCAGCTGCCTCCATCTGCATGGTACAGCATGCATGTCATAGAACGTCATGCTCGGCTAAGATCGTTTGGCCAACTAACGCAATTGGAAGTTCATGAAGCACCAAACCACTCGCATTTTGAGCCGAAAAGGCACAAAATGGGCCAAAATATATTTCGGCTACAATTTAAATTTTTTGAATTATTCGGGGGCTACGCTACAGCTGATAACGAAAAATGGATCACGGCTATCCCAGCTAGGATACAAGTGCCCAATTCCTCTGCAGAGGAATTGGGCCTCGCCGCTCTGTAGGGCGGGGGAGGAGGGGCAGCCACCTAGGGCGGCCCAGTCCCAGACAACACCAGAGACAGAAACAGTGAATGACCTACGTATGTGCGGAGTCAACGAGTTGAAAAGAACGTTTTGAGTTTGCGTACCCGTGCATGCCCCAGCGAACGCCTCAGAAGCTGCAGTGACGAGGATTGACCCGATGGCCTCGACGACTGTACTAACAGTGACTTCACATGTCTCGTTACCAGGGCACAAATACGCGCCGGCCCAGGAAGTTGCGTAAGCCTCCGCGACAGCACGTGCGATCTTCTTGATATCCGTGTCAGCGTAGGCGCATGCATAACCGCCATCGACCTCGCATGATGCGTATGCATATGAGCATGCGATGGCAGTTGCCCTGGCGAGCGCACTGGCGGTTGTTTCCAGGGAGGACATCGAAACCGCGTCTTCACATGTCCATGATGCTGCGCTGGCACCTGCATGCATGTAGGCGTAAATATGAAGTCATTCCCCTTCTAGCACTTGAACGAGATGAGTCTTCTGTAGGGTTCGGCCAAAACATAAACTATCCGTCCCTGAAGGAAGGCCCTGGGGGCCAATAAACAAGATCTGCTGAACAGTATTAATATCACCTGCGATACTAGCGGCTCCTAGCAGAGGATACTTTTAAGGAATTAGGGAAAAGCAATTACATCGGCGAAAGTTTTTGTAAGGGGGCGGTACATCGAACAATTCGTCATTTGCTGATGATTATCTGGGGTGATGACCTCCTCTGAAAGCAACGAATTACTTCGGCCCAGGCTGATCAACTCGTGACAAAAAGCAACCCTGAAAGCAACCCTGAACTCGGGATTAAAAGCAATCCTTGCTGCTAGGCAGCCCCCTTCAATCGATTCAGAATGCGGGTCGGGGCAGGTGCTCACTTGCGTCAGCGATGGCGTCAATCTCCTCAATTGCACCGATGCTCACTGACGTTGCTTCACACTTGAAGCAGCTGTTGGGGTCGGAGTTCTCCGGAGTGTAGATGCAGCCGCCTGTGTTCACCCAAGCCATGCAGCCCTCATGGTCTTTGTATTGAGCAGCGTTTGCCAGGGCTTCGGCGTACGCAGACACAACGACACTTTCGAGCTCCTGCTTGTATTCATATACACTCAGGATGAGTGGCGGGCCGCCTGCCTGGGTATAAGCTGTCAACTGCAACATGTACTAACACCATTGTCATAGCGCACTTTCTTGTGCATGCATGCATGTCATGTGCCTGGGAAGAGCCTGTAGGACAAGTGTTCGCATTGTTCCTTCTGTTACGATTCTGGGCGAATCTACTATATCAGTGACATCATCGCTTCTAGCGGTAGAATTTTGACAAGTGTTGAACACAGCCAGTCTACTTTAACCGCCGGATACCTGAGCTAAGATTTCCAGCAAATAAAGTAGACTGGCTACGTTCAAAAACAAGGCAAGTCACCTTCAGGTTACAGAGTTTAGACAAGGGAATTACCTTCACGTCAACCTCAGCCACAGCGTTTAGGAACACTTCTTCTTGCACATAGCCCCAAGACTCTGCGTAGGCACTGCACTTGCCGCAATCTCCGGCCTCTGCGAATGCTGCCGCATATGCTTCCACCCATACCTGTGCAGCAGCGATGGCGCTAGAGGACGCATTCACCTGCACCTTGGCGTTTCCGTGCAGCTCGCACTGAACCGAAGCTTCTGCGACTGCCAACGCGAACGCTCGCGCTGTGGCTGACGCGACGCTTAGCGCCTTCTCCATGCCTGGCTCTCCGTCGCAGATGTAGGCTGACGCGTCAGCAGCTGCAGGCGCAACAATTTTTTTAAATAAAATTCAAATTGAAATACGGTTTTATTATTGAAAAATGTTTGGTATTTCAACACAATTTTGGCTGTCAACGCATTCGTGGGGTACGTGTATGCGTCTGTTGCTGGCATACCATTGAGATAATAACTAGTTTGCTCAGTTATGCATGTTAAATTCGACTGTTTGATGAAGCATACCGCAACACATGCAACATGCAAGACGCACAAGAACACGTGCACGTGTTCTTGTGTACGCATATATTCATTCTCCATGGTGAAAAGGAAAAGGGTCACAGACTGAAGCGACTGAAGAGGTAATGTTGAAAAACGGTGCGGAGTGTGGGAGGATTCGTACTTGCACTTGCGATGGCTTCGTCATTTGATATCTGTGAGTACCCCAACGCCACTACTTGACACCTTGCACTCGCGCTGATGACGTCACGTGCTGCAAGCGCGCCTGACGCAAACGTGAGCGCGCCCAGGGCCGAAGCCAACATTACCTTCGAAGAAAAACCCATTTCGAACCTGAAAACAGTGAAGTGTTGTGATGTCCTGAATATCAATTCGTGCGTGAAAGGTAACGATCCAAACGAATCCAGCATGCATCATCTGCACCTCTTGCAACTTGAGCTCTT
This sequence comes from Ulvella scutata, assembly GCA_032359135.1. Lineage (NCBI taxonomy): Eukaryota > Viridiplantae > Chlorophyta > Ulvophyceae > Ulvales > Ulvellaceae > Ulvella > Ulvella scutata. The sequence continues at coordinate 8,328 of JAUMHD010007834.1, forward strand.
GTTCAAAACACATTCGAGCTGCACATCGTCCTAAGTCCTGAATGAGCGGGGAAGTTTGGTCCTTAGTCACGCTCCAAGTAACCTCTAACTCAGTGCAATCCACTGAATCCGTCGAAAACCTAATTCCTACTCAGCACTCTGACTGGGAACCCCATGCCATGGATGCCATGGAAGCTAACCAGCCGTTGGTCAAACCGCCAAGACAGGTAGTGTGCGGCCAACTGAACGATCCTTATCTCGATATCGGCACAGTACGATACTTCTCGGCTAGTAATCTGAGCAGCATTCGTCTGCGACAACCAATGGCCGTCGAAACCGTGTTGTCTACCTGACCGACGTGAGCACGGGCAAATATTTTCTAAAAGAGCACAGACGGTGAAAATAGAGATACCAGAGACGAAATTATGTGTTTGCAACGTGCTGTCAATGTGTACACTGCCAGAACACAGCAGATGCACCACTCCCGGGTACCTTGCACGAATTCGAGTTTTGGAAGCGTACCAACGACCTGTGATATCGCAAAGCACTTGAGTTTGATGTCAAGGGACTTTTAGCTTGCACTTGAGAGCAACGAGGCGTTAACGAGGTAGAAGCGTTATTTCTGCTATCGTTATTGAATTCAGGTGAGTACCGAACGCAGATGATAGCCGAGAAGATGTTATTGCCTGTTCAAGATGCCTGCGCCGGTTTATAAACATGTCTCCGGAGACTGCAGCTGGTTGACAGATTGAAAATGTTCTGCACGAGGTTGGAATAGGGATATAAAATCGCCTAGTAAATAATTGAATGAAAGTTGTAGCTCGCAGTTTGGGAAACGATGTTCACGACACATGGTACCCTGGGATTCGAAGTTTTGCGCGTTAACTCATGAAAAGGCATCACGTTGCCGATTGTCACATTCAACGTGCATTCAAGCTCCAGTTTGCTTTCATGTAGCCTGACTTTGTTAGATTTTGCTATGGCCTGCCTTAGCTAGGGTTGTGTCCTCGCTGCCTGGTTATGCTTTCTGCTGTCCTTCTCGATGCAATTGCTTGCATGCATTCGTTTCGAAAGGTGTGCAATAGTAGTGTACGAGAGATCAGCACAGCAAGGGACGTTATCAATCAACTTCGGTGCGAGCACCATGGTCAGCACCATCCAATTCATACTGAAATACTGTGGCCATGCACTTCTGCCTGGTTCCGACGGTTGAAGTTGAGTCATGTGTATGTTTATGTATGCCCAAGTAGATGTTGTTTCTTGCTGAGTAGCTTTTCTTACTGCTTGGAGCGCCTGTTTCTGCGTCCTGTTGATGTAACTATCTACATACTGAAAGCGATGCGTGCGTTTCTCTGACATGTACCATGGTCACAATCCCCAAGGCTCAAAACCTGGGGTTTTGATTACAGCATCTTCATCATCATCTTGGACACTCACTATACCTTATCTCATCCGTTCACAGTCATCCATGTGTACCTGATCATGCACAGAATCACCTGAGTGTATCCATTTTTTCCCCCACGGAAAAGAACCCAAAATTTCTCATCGCCCAAAATTCGTCGCCAAAACAAGAGGGCCTTGCTGAACGCAACGGATAGTTTTTTTTTCTTTTGTGGGAGACCTTGTCAACCTGGAAGGTCTGACGCAAGCAATTAATCAACTGCAGCTCTGTTGACCGACCGCCATGCGAGTGGCCCGGGATTGACCCTTCGGAGGCCCTAACCCAAAGCCCTCTCTGGGTATGGCGTGGTTCCTGATTACCTTTTCATTATTATCATGGGTCCCATGGGGTGGTTTCCTGCAGCTTGTAGTGTGTTGCCCCTAGCAGGTGCTCTCTTCTCCATAACTCGATACATGCGTGAATGCATGCAGTGCATCTGACAGCAGCGCCTGTGAGAATGCCTCCCGTCTCTCAGACGCATGGCGACGAAGCAAAAAACAGGGGGGGGGGGGGGGGGGCCCCGTGGCAACGCCTTTACACAAGTTGGGCGTGGGATTGACCTTAAA
>JAUMHD010007845.1:0-10303 GCA_032359135.1 Ulvella scutata
TGTGTGTGTGTGTGTGTGTGTGTGTGTGTGTGTGTGTGTGTGTGTGTGTGTGTGTGTGTGTGTGTGTGTGTTTACATACTCGAGAAGGGCATCGCCGATGCCACATCGGCCACCAGAAATCCTGGTTTGAATGGCTACTCGAGAAGGGCACCTCTGTCATCATGGTTTGGCTGTGTGTTTGAACAAAAACTTTCAAAATGTAAAGGTTGCAACAGTGAATGGGTTGTTCGAACTTCTCCGCGTAGGGCTTGCTACCTTCAAATTGAAATCGGGTCAAATTCGATAAGTACTCAGAATAACAGCCGATCCCTTAGCAACCACTGCAAGTAATATGCTTCGAAATTGCACCTTTCAGTTTGATTGCAGAGTACAGGTTCTGTGCAGTTGTGAATGCCCACATGTTGGCCAAGTGGCACACTCCATTTTTCTTTCTTTCAGCACGTTCTAATTAGTAAACCCCGCCATAGATTTTCGCAAGGCACAGTAGGTTCTTGATGAATTTGCTATGATACGAAAGGAACGAAATGTCATGGCATCAACAAAGCGGAAGCAGTATGCAATAACCGCAGCGGTTTCCTCCGTATGAGAAAACTAGGGGCGTGAGGGTTTCGGCGCCACCACCATTCTGATGTTGCTGTTGGGTGGGTGAGTGTGAACATTCGCGCATTGATTTCGTACGCCTTCACGTACCATTTGCCAAGTTTGTCTGAATACGTCAGGTTGGTGACTCAGCAACCCGGGCCTGTGTGCATTTGGGTGTCGGGTTGTGTCCTGATGAGCCACAATAGAACGGCTCTGTACCGCACATATAGCACCGTTCAAATACAAACCAGGGGCATGAAACTTAGTGTACTGATCCTATGTGGACTGCAAGTATTGACTGCGAGCATCCACTCGACTGTGCATCAGCCGTACGTGTTACGGCTGATGTACTAACATCATATATTGTTAGTATATGATGTACTAACAATCATATTAGTACATATGATTGTTAGTAATAACAATCATATGTATGATTGTTACATATGTACATGTTACCTGTTCTCCGAACGTGTTCTTCTCAGTCACCTGCTGAAGACAGCCTGTTTTTAATTGAACATTGCTTGTGCCCAGCTGCTACATAAAAGAAGATTCAAACGTTTTGCGTACCAACAGCAGTTCGTTCCGCACGAGTTCCCCTTCACCGCAGCTCTCGAGGGCTGGACTTTACACTGGAAAGGTGCGCGACCTGTGCCATAAATGTTACATTAAAACAGGTATAGAATCGCTGTGTTTTACACGCACACCTGGCTTTGCAGATGTTGTCAGTCTCGTTGTCAGCAATATCTTACTATAGCCACATCCGCACCATTGCCATCAGAATTCTGTAAGTTCCCTTCGGGTACCCATCATCATTGATAAAACAGACTGGTCTGTACGTTAAATATTGGACGACGTGTGTTCAGATCGTTGAAAGACAAACTATTGGTCGCTTAGTGGGTGCCCACTTTCCACATATAAGTCCTGCGCCTAGTCCTGTAGCAGCGCAGATTAAACTCAGCATAGTACAAGATCAAGCGGCAATAACAACTTCTAACATGGCTCTTGTTCGTAATTGCAGATTATCAGGATCAGAGACCGTATGATGGCGTTCCTGCTGCCTTCTCTCCTGTTCGCTAGTCATGCCATAACCGCAGTCACTGGTGCGACACCTTGAAAAGGCATCTCCAAGCACAAGTGCTTAACTACAAACACCAATCTTCCGATGCATCCTAGTCCTTGCTTTCCAAACACAAGGTTGGTTGCAGTTCTGATTTGTAATTGTGTAACTAGGGTTTCGAGAGGGGTTCAGTTGTCAACAAGGTGACGGACTTGAGCAATAAACTGACCTGAACTCTCTTACATTCAAATCAAATGCCACAATTTGGAACAGCCTGCTTGTTTGGCGGTAATGTGACATTTCATGAACTAGAGTATGAAGATTACATCCGGGAAGTCGTGCACGCGTTGCAGGGTCAAATGTTGCGTGCTCGGGGTCCGGAGAGTGTGCGGAATCATACAGAAAGTGCTCTGGGAAGGGCATCGACACACAACTGGAATGTTGCAACGAAGATGACCAATGCGTCTACAAGAACAAGTACTATTCTCAGTGTCGCCCCAAATCTAAAGGTATACCAGAGCACTGGCATAACGGAGTCGTTCTTGAAGACTGCGTTCCTTCCGATGGTGCGTATCTTGCTGATATCGTTTGTTTTGGTACGCGTGTATATACTTGCCAGCGTCTCTGTCTTTTGTTAGCTTGTAGTGTCTATGGCCTCCTGTTGCAGTATCCCGTGCGCATGCAACCACCAGATTCAGAATGTGCATGACGCGCGCGCCCTTGTGCTCTGTTTACATTGTGCATAAGTAGAGTGATATGTTCACACTGTGCGTAAACAGACATACTGCGCAGATGCTTCGGCGAATACAACGTCCTCGTCCGAGAATCAGGGTGCATCGCCAGCTACCGTGTTGAAGCCAAGCGAAGATGGCCTATCCGCGTCAGGCATGATGCACGCAAACATGGATGCCAAGCTTACGAAACATACCAATTCAGGGAATAGTGGGGTACGCTTACTGCAGTAGCTTGTTTGCAGTCCGAATAGCATCATGATATGCATGTTCACCATGCATGTAGGCGCATGCATGACATCAACGGTGGCGCCGCCCCCGAGGGTCAATAGGACCCACCCGCACCTAGGCTGAGTCCTTTAATGCTCTAGTATATAATGTAGAAAACTTAGTCATAAACTGGTCAATTTACGCCAACATGTATGCTCTTTACGAACTCCATCCAAAACCACAAGGATGACACGTGCATGTGTACACCTTCTGTGAGACATCCTAATGTGATAGCCTGTGGACTGAACATTCAGCGTTGTGAAACGGTAGCGAACTGTTGGAGTTGCGCCACTCTTGGCCTGAGGCCAAAACTAGAAACGAGTATGCCCTCGCCCCAGACTAAATAACTCAGAGTTCTACACAAATATGGCAGTGTCTTTGAATGCCCCTTCTCCTTCAATCCAGAGTCATGACATGCATCAAAATTTTTTTCCCAAAGGCAAGCAAATCGGGCGCCGCGACATTTTCAACAGGGCATTCGTCCACAGCACATCCGAAGGCGTGGGACAAGAATAGACACCCTTGGGTGGGAATCAAGTGGGGCTAGTGATAGAGACCCAAGTTGAGCACTTGCATGCATGTATAACGTTCACCATGCATGTACTGCGTGTTCATTTGTACATACACCTACTAATACCATGCATGCAGGTGCCCTTGCCATCTACAGGCCTTCCCAGTCCAGGTATGACACAGCTTTGTTTGGTTCATGTTGAACCAACAGTCTTGATAATATACCATTATACACGTTCAACCGAGCTTATTTTGCGATGCACTCACTGAGCATTGACTGAGATGTGGCGTTACAATATGCCCTGCTGCGTTTCTCTTCAGGCTCGTCATCTCTAAACACATTTCTTCCGGAGCCCGATAAGCTTATGGCGGATAAGCCATATTTTTTCCTTCTGGCGTGGTTTTTACGCTTCATATGAATCGTGTGCTCTTGTGCTGACGTTGAAGCCCAGACCGATTGTGCATAATCCCTAAACACAGTTTTAAAGGTGCGTTTCACGCTCCATTGGTTACGAACCGGTCCACATTGTAGGTGCATTACAGGTGCAGCACTCATGTTCATGTAAATGTTGCAGTTCTTGGTATTTGAAGATAAATCAAGTAACTTCAATCGTTCCACATAACCTCAATTCACCCAGTTTTGGGCTAGTGCCTTAGACTGCTTGTGACAGAATCCGGCACACTTTTGGACCATGTGACTACGATGCATGCATGATTCAATTGCATTGACTGTGTGCCAAAAAATCAGACATCGTTCACCAGCATGCAGGCAGGAGCCCGAGGCCGCCACCAGAGGGGGAGCAGCCATGTTCATCAGGAGGGAGCGACTGCAGTGACTATGAAGGAATTTTCGACCCCTGCACCAAGTACACGTGCGCGCCCCAGACACTAGCATTGACCCTGTTGTGACAATTCTGGGCGAATCTACTGTATCAGTCACATCATCGCTCCTGGAGGTAGAATACGACCATCGTTCCTGGGTCGGGCGCTTTTGGCGTTACCACAGAACCTAACACCTGCTCTGAGATAGGTCCTAGTTGAACATGGCCAGTTCACCTAACCCCTGGACATCACAGCTCAGGTGTCTAGTGGTTACATAAGCCTGGATGTTTTCAACAATTCTTTTGTTTTGTTGTGTGCCAGGTACTTGCCTGAAACACTCGATCAGGACATGATGCAATTCTATCGCTAGCAGCGATGATCACATTGTTAAAGTACCAAACCAGCACTAAGTATTGGGCCGCAGTAAATATTGAGCCATGCCCAAGATGTTGCCAAACATTGAACCCTTGCATCCTAAAAGTGCCAATACACTCTAAACATTGAACCACTACCTGTTTTTCGGGGCAATACTTTCCAATTGTTGGGTCTGTTTGACCTAGCTTCTGATGCAGTTTTTCCATAGATGTTTTGAACCACTTCTTCCAGAGGTACGTTCTTTGCCAAATGAAAATTGAACCATGCAGATTTTGAACTGACTGGCCCAATGTTTAGTGCTGGTACGGTAGTAGCTTTGCCTACAATCGTAACGTTGTTTTGGTGTAAGAAACTCAGCTAGACTGAACCGCTGGAAATCTGAGATCAGATGTGATTAGATCGACAGGGCGCGGGCGGGAGACCATGTGCAATAAACGCTCAGGGATGGGGGGAAAGACACTCAGATGTCATGTCGGGTTCAAGGATCCTGTCGCCTAAGCTTCTTTTACCTGACAAGGACTTTTCGTCGGAACCGTAGGTTAAAACCGTTCAAAAGCTAACTAGATCTATGAACACCCCTCACCCAGTAGCTTCGGCATCAGCATCCGCAAAGAGTGGGGACAGTGGTTAGTTGCTTTTGGCTATTTGGGTTCATGCCTATTCACTTCCTTTCCGGTTTGGAAGGGGACAGTGGTGGTGCAATAATATTTCCGTTTGTATGCATTAAAACGTGAATAATTCGAATCCACTATGTGCACGTGATGTGTTCGTTTGGGTGTATTCAAACGTGAACGATCCAACTTCACATTGTATATATGTGGATTATCAGTTCGTGTGCATTCAGACGTGAACAATCCAACTCCAGTTTGTATATAGGTGCGACAAGGACGAGCGACGATGCCTTGCGGAACCACGTGAGGACGGAATTCCTTGTGATTCAGTCAACGACTATTTCTTTGATGATTGCAGCGATGGCCCCGGCACTTGCCAGACTGTCGAGTCTGAGTTTGGGGACTTTGGAATATGCGTGGGTTTCCCCAAGGTAGGACAGCCCTGCTATGACTACAACCCTTGCACAGTCGATGACCAATGCAAGGTGGTGGAGACCGGCAATGGCCTTGTGCACGGTCAATGCATTGGGAAGTACGCTGGAGATGACTTTGCCTGCGATGACTATGATGATACGTGCACCAGCAATGACAGGTATTATCTCTCTCTCTCTCTCTCTCTCTCTCTCTCTCTCTCTCTCTCTCTCGCTCTCTCGCTCTCTCGCTCTCTCGCTCTCTCTCTCTCTCTCTCTCTGTTTGTGAATCTTGCTGTGTATGCGAGGTCTCTGTGTTTATCCCGTTTTGACGCTGAAGACGGGTCTCCGCCACATGACGTTAGGACCAGCTGATATGCACGCATGGACATGAAAATGTGCTCTGTTCGGTGTTCACTCGATAGGGCACTGATAATGCACGTGAATGCGTGTGTGCAGATGTGATGTACACTGTACAGAGAATGACACTCTCTGCCATGAGACATCAGGAAATCGGATTCCATATGTATGGTCAGAATTCTGTACCGCTTTGGGCATGCTGTATATAGTGTGTAAAGTTACAGGCTTAACCATAATTTACTTTTATTTTTTAACCCCATAGCATGCTGAATATAGTCAACATGCCAAAACGGTGCGACTTGCATGACTACTCTGCAGAAACCCTGCCGAACTGTGAACTCAGTTGCTGACGCAATATCATGATGTATCACGGTGACATGTGTACATGTGTCTACAGGTGCCACCTTGTGTCGACGGACGAGGGCGATGTGCCTTTCTGCAAAGGCGATGTGCTGGAAGGGGACTTCTGCAACGACTACGATAAATGCACCGAGGACGACAAATGCATTGCAGTCCCCCCCCGTTCTGATTTCGACAATCAAGCTCGCTGCCGCGGCACGCTCGAGACTGGGAAAAGCTGCAACGATTACAACGTGTGCACCGAAAACGACCAATGCATCGAGATTCCAGACGATTATAATCGCGATTATGAAGTCTCTGGAACCTTGATAGTCTGTCGTGGGGAACTTGCGGAAGGAAACAGCTGCTACGATTATGACGCATGCACAATCAACGACGTATGTGGAAAGGATGACTACAGCGGATTTCCTATTTGTCGTGGTACTCCCTCTGACGGGGCGTCATGCGACGACCACAACGAATGCACTGTCGAGGACAGTTGCAAAAAATCCACACGTGACGATTATGATGATTATCTACTCTGCGAGGGCACGCCTACAATTGGAGAAACATGCGACGATCACGACGAGTGCTCGTCTGATGACGTCTGCATTCAAGAGCTGAACAATTTCGATGGAAAGACGTACATGTACTGTAGGGGAACACCTTCGGTTGGAAACCCCTGCCACGACCCTCTAGAATGCGCTGATGAAGGCAAGTGCGTGCTTGGGGATTCTGGAGATTATTCATTCTGCCGGGGGACGCCCACAGTCGGTCTCCCATGCGACGACTACAACGAGTGCACTGTGGATGATGCATGCGATTGGTCCGACGATGAAGATTACATCTTCTGTCGGGGTGGGCAACCTGTGCCAGAGGGCACACCATGCAACGACCACAGGGACTACACAAGCGATGATGTTTGTGTGTCCCGGGACTACGGCACGTATTGTCGTGGAGACCTGCAACAACCTACGTCATCTTCCTAGGGTTTTGGTTAAATCTGTAGGTACCTCTTTCTCGCATCGGACTCCTTCTAGTAGTGTTTCTCCTTCTAGTCGCACATCGACACGAGGTGAAGGACGAAGCTCTTTCTCGTATGATTGCCCGGCAGCCTTAGAGTGATGTGGCTCGCGAGTCAGTGCACCGGTATGCATGATGACAATATCCTATGAGTCATGAAAACCGCACACGGATCTTGAACATGCTTTCTGCTTTCTCTGTCATTTGCTTTCTTCATGTAGTGCTGTCTGTAATATGACCACTGTCGGGCTAGTTTCCCGCATGGGAAGTGCATCTCTATGGTTGACAGGGTTCGCGAGTTTGTACCACTCAGTGAGTATTACTCAGTGAGTTGGTCTCAGTGAGTTGGTCTCGTGTCTGCGAGGCGCCAACACATGTAGTCGGGGTTGAGGTTAGCGCATTGCTCATTGTTAGCTTGCATCGTATTCGAATCATCCAGGGACACATTGCAGAATCAGCTGCTCGCCTGGTATGTGTTGTTGTGATATTCGTTTTCTGTTCCCTGCTCTCTTGGTCTGTCAGAGATATGTAATATCTTCGATTCCATTTGTGTGTATGATCCTGGCGATGGCAATCTTCCACTTGTATAGTATCCTGCGCGTACCATATGCTCATACATGTGCATATGTGTCCACATGTCCAAGGCAGGACATTGTGGCAGATGAAAAGATGGATATTGTTGTTGATCCAAAACGTTTCAGCCATAATAAGCGGATTTGCAGACTGAGTGGTCTTCGGGTTGAAACACAAGCACTTGAAACTTTCAAAGGTCACGGGGTGTGCAAGAAGGTGTGCAGAACTCTGGTAGGGTCCAACTGGTGCAGTTATCCTCCCCCCGCCCCCCCGCCCCCGTCCTGTACACGACAGTACCAACCCCAATGCGGATCCTGACCCAAACATCTTGTATGTATCACTGGGTGGCATCCATGGCTCACCCGTGCGAGTCACTGCTGTGGAAAGAAACAGGGATGGAGTCCTCGTCCAAACAACAGGGCATGGATATAGATAGGTCTTGGGATTGACCTTGTACTCAGCCGCCGTCGGGCGTTGAAGTGTTTTACCACCAGGTCCCTGGACCGGTCTCCAAGCGTGATCCGGGCAGACATCAAATTTTTTTTTCAAGCTTCTGACCCGGGTGCGTAAGGGGTCTCTGATGGTTTCCCCTAGGCCTTCAGCGAGTTCCATGAATTCTACCAGTGTGACGGTGTTTCTGAAGGTCAAACTGAGTATAGTGTAGTTCCCGAGTAATATTATTTGTATTGATACATTTTTTATACACAATTCTCATACGTGCCAGGGAAAATGTGTTGATGCGCGTAGGATCCAGGTCTGGCTCATGCAGTCCACGAGTATCAGAAACGTTTTTTAGTATACATACCTATATATAATCGGGAACCACGCCACACCCAAGAACGGCTTCGGCCACCAGAAATCCTGGTTTGAATGGCTACATCTTGGGGTGCCTCTGGCAGCATGGTGTGGCTGTGTGTTTGAACACAACATTTACAAAACATAAAGGTAGCCACAATGAATGGTTTGTTTAAACTTCTCCACGTAGGGCTTGTTACGTTTAAATTCAAATCATGACAATTTCAAAAACTCCTCAGAATGGCGGCCGATCCCGTTGCAAACACTGCAAGTAATATGCTTCGAAATTGCAACCTTCAGTTTGATTGCAGAATAGTGGTGCTGTGCAGTTGTGAATGCTATGCTGTTGGCCAAGTCACTGCTGGCCCAAATGGCACAGTCCATTCGTAGTTTCTGGAAATGCTGAGGTAAAGTCACTGTTAGCACACTGGCTGAACGAGCCGACTTCACCACCACTACAACTTTATAGTCCTGGGACTCTCAAACCTAAGCAGCTCAATTGCTGCTGCCGTGCTGGGTCTCTTGCGAAGTTTAAGACAGTAGCTACACCCAGCAGTAGACACAACTCTGGTGGACAACCATAGGGCACACATAGCACGCCGACAGCGGCAGGCGAGAAGCTGCGACTCATCCGGGTGACACTTAGGTAACTTGTCAACACAATCATACTAACCTACAATGCATACTGATTCTCGCAGTCATGCATTGCTCGCATACAATGTGTTTCATAAGGAAACTCAACAAATGCATGCAGGACAAAACGTACTATTTAGCGCTAACTAGGGTGCTAATTAGCAAACCCTGCCATAAGTGTTCGCAAGGCACAGTAGGTTCCATGAACAAGATGCATTTGATATGATACGAAAGGAACAAAATGTTATGTCATCAACAAAGCGGAAGCGTTATGTAATGACCGCAGCGGTTTCCTCCGTAGGCGAAAACTTGTGGCGTGAGGGTTTCGTCACCACCACCATTCTGAATTAGCTGAGGTGAGCGTGAGCATTCGCGGGTTGATTGCGAACCCCTTCATGTACCATTTACCAAGTTTGTCAGAATACGTCAGTTTGGTGACTCAGAAACCCGTGCCTGTGTGCAATTGGGTGTCGCGTTGCACACGTCCTGATGACCCCCAATACAACTTCTGTGTCCGCATATATAGCACCATTCAAACTCAAAACAGGGGCATGAAACGCAGTGAACTGATTGTACATGGACTGTAAGTATTGACTGCGAGCATCCACTCGACTGTGCATCAGCCGTACCTGTTTTTCGAACGTGTTCTTCTCAGGCACCTGCTGAAGACAGTCGGGTCATATTTTAGCTTTCTTTGTGCCTGCCTGCTAGATAAAAGAAGATTTCAAACGTTCGGCGTGCCAACAACAGTTCATTCCGCACGAGTTCCCATCCACCGCAGCTCTTGAGGGCTCGTCTTTACATTGGACAGGTGCGCGACCTGTGCCCTCAATGTTACATTCAAACATGTGTAGAATCGCTTTGATTTGCACGCACACCTGGCTTTGCAGATACTCTCGTTGTCAGCAATCGCCACACGCGCACCGGTACCACTGCCATCATACTTATTTAGCTTCCCTTCGGGTACCCATGGATCACACAGACTGGTCTGTAGGTCAAATTCTTGATGACATATCTTCAGATCGTTGAAAGACAAAGTATTTTTCGCTTAATTTGCGCCCACTTTCCACATATGTCACTCCTGCACAATGTGGACACCTAGTCCTGTAGCAGCGCAAAGATTAAACTGAGCTTAGTGTATTTACAAACCTGAAAGGTAGTAAATAGGCATGAACCCAAATAGCCAAAATCAACTAACACAAAACATCCACC
>JAUMHD010007856.1:0-10291 GCA_032359135.1 Ulvella scutata
ACACACACACACACACACACACACACACACACACACACACACACACACACACACACACACACACACACACACAATCTATCTCATACACCAGCATGCATGCACACACTACGTTCTGTCACAGCATCAGCAGGCCCCCACTCTGTGGCCTACCCTACCCCCCCTCCCGGTGCTGCCCCCCACACCAATGCCACAGCATGCTGAATGAAGGCAGGTGCGTGGCGGCCCTCCAACAGGCTGCCGCTGCGCGTGCTGTGAGGCATGCATTTGAAATACAGGATACAATGAAATACATGATCAATCTGCTCCACATGTGCTATGTTCTGGGGCGGTGGGGTGGGGGGGGGGGGGTTAAGGGGGGGATATTCTGGAAGTTAACAAGGCTTCGCGCGACTCAGCCTCTGAGTGTGCAAAGAAAAGCTTCCGCTTTTCTTTGCACATTGGACATTGCATTGTGTATAGTTGCGTAATGTGTGTGTCCAGGATGTGAAGTAAAGGGTTTCCACGTGTGACTCGTATAGATTGAATACACACCCCGTATCCTATAGATGGAACCGAAACCACGACTCGTATAGATCGAGCATCAACAGCGTGACAATGGTATCGCATTCTGGTATCTTACAGTTGGGTATATGTGGGTGTGGTTGTGAGTATATACATGCGTATCTTTTTCACATGGCCAATGGTACCCAGTGAAGCCAGTACGTAACTGTGAAAATGCACAAACATGCCAGGGCAATCCACAGACAAAATGCCAAACTTGTGTGCGAAATACGGTTTCTATGGGCTCGGCCTTAGCGTTCGAGCTGTTCAGAGAGCACTGTATGAGCTTTGTACTCAGCAACACAAATACGAAGCAGTGCACTTCAATCGAATGATAATGTGCACCTCTTCAGAACACTTCAAGGAGATGCCCAGGAGCTGTGGTGCAGCGGTGCACTGTGCTGGGACGTTATTGCTGGACAAAGTTGTAAACCCGGTCTTCAGCGTACCCGAAAGAGACGCTTGCGAAGCAGCAGACCGGTTCCTAAAGCATCGAAATATTATACTTAGCTAGTGTTCTATAATATAGGCTCTGCCGTGCGGTATATCGCTCGTACCATCCGTCGTGGTCACCCACGATCACGTAGCGCAAGCCACCTGCCTTCCACTCCGATTAAAAAATGCTCCAGCCTAAAAGCATCCACATGGTTTCTATTGCTATATTTCTTAATTAGCCTGCGTGTGGTGGCGGGGATCCGCAGAAACGTCAGAAGAGCAGGAATAATCATATAGTAGTAGATCTGGAAGCATAGTGTGCAGTGTGGAGTGTGGAGTGTGGAGGGATGGGGGGGGAGGGGGGGTAAGGGGGGGGCTGCGGACCGATGAAGGCCCCAATGAAGATGTACTGCACCCCCTCTCCGATGAGCATGATGGGGTGCCGCCTCCACTGCCTCAGCACCCTCCGGATGAGGTGGTACGTCTGCGCCCACATGCTCGACTGTGGCCCCTGCATGCATGCATGCCCGCCGCTCAGCCCTGCACGTCGCCTTCCGGGAGACTGGGCGCCCCTGAGCGCACACGCATGCGCACGTGCCACATTGGGTTCTTCCCGATCTATTAGGGTTATTAGGGTTTAGAGACACGAACCCAGCACAAGCAGGTATGAATCTGCGCTACAATCATGTGGGAGTGGTGAGAGCAGGCAAGGCAAGGCACTGTGGAGGAAAGAAAACGACTAGAACTTCAACAAAACGTCTTTATTTCAAACTTCAGACTGTTGTTTCAAACTTCAGTAATCTTCCAGCTTTGCTGCAGCTCCTATTAGTTGTAGCACGCATGCACGACAGCCTGGCTGACCATTGAAGAGCCCCCGTTTGAACCCATGTGCAAAAGGAAAAAAACCCAAAAGGCGGCCGGGGGGAAGAAAAAAACCGGGGGACGCTTGGCGCAGCGCACACCTCACGAACTTCAGTGGTGCCATTTTCAGCAGCGTCTGATGCAGGCGCTTCGTCCTGTGGGGCATCGGTCTGTGTGGCTACAAGGGTGCGCTGATCCTGCTCAGTGTGCAGCACAGCATGGTTGTCGGGATTCGACGCAACCGCCATGTAGTAATCGGTAGGGTTCTTAAACTCAGGGCACTGGAAGCCACATGCGGCGAACCTCTCTATCGAGCCCTCCCACGGCCCTGCATGCATGCGCGGTGCTGTGAGACGAGCCATGCATGCAGCGCCTTGAGAGGCGCTGCAGCTGCAGGGGTACCAGTGATGCATGCAGTGCTGATGAAGAACACGGATGAAAGTTAGCCGCGCAACTCGGGGGGATGTTAGCGCAGTTGGGGGAACGTTGTAAGCCTTAGAAGAGTGAAAACAGGCTCTGAAGAAACAGTATTTTCATGCCTGCACTGTGTCAACAACAAGCCACGGCCACAGCCTGAGGCTCTGCGGGTGACACATCGCAGGTTGTATAGGGTGATGATGCAGCATGAGCCGCGGCCATTGATGTCCTGACTCAGAACTTCTGAGGCTCTGTGCTCTTTCTGGTAAACATGAGCTAAATGAGCCATTCTATGGAGATAAGTCCATGCCTGTAACTTTACACACTTTCTGACAAACCGGAACGGTAGTGAATAGGCATGAAACCAAACAACCAAAAGCAACTAAGACGTTTTGTGTTAACACCAAAAGCACCCGACGCAGGAACGGAGACCGCGTTCTACCGCTAAGAGCGATGATGTCGCTGATATAGTAGAAGATTCGCCCAGAATCGTATCAACTGACAAAGATAGATAGCAGTGCAGGCAAGCTTGAACGTGCACTGAAGAGGAAAGATCATAGGGTTCTGACGAGGACCAAAAAGGACAACATGTTGAACATAGCCAGTCTACTTTAATCACTGGACACCCGAGCTCAGATGTCCAAGGGTTAAAGTAGACTGGGTATGTTCAACAAACGACGAGCAACAATGTGCTCTGAGTGTAATGCAACAACAGGCGCACACGGAAATGACAGAAACAGACAGCAAAGAGCACAGGGGTGCTGACACACTAACACATGCAGTGGAAGCAGGGACGGGGGGGGAGGGGGGGGGGCGCACCCCCATACAGGATTTTGCCCTTGCCCATGAGGATGAAGTGGTCGAAGAGTTCAGTGATGTCAGAGTTGGGCTGGTGGATGGTGAGCGCAACGGTGCGGCCCTGCGCAGCGATGCTCTTCAGGGTTTTGATGATGGACATCGCAATCTCAGAGTCCAGGCCGCTGGTGGGCTCGTCCAGGAACAGGCAGGTGGGCGACGTGATGAGCTCCACGCCGATCGATGTCCGTTTCTTCTCGCCGCCCGAAGCACCGTGAATGCCGGAGATGCGGGACCCGATAAAAGTCCCCGCGGCGCTCTCAAGCCCCTGTAGACACACATCACACATCGTGTACATCCTCAACGGCCAGCCCACATTAGCGCCGCCACCAGAGCACATGAGGTGGCGCAGCAGGCGGCCGCTACCATCTGGGGATAACAGAGTTCAGCGGCCCACTGCAGAGGCTCAGCAGTGAGGATGCAACTGAATTGGAAGACTGGGGTCAAGCGGAGTGCCTGCAGCCATTGCCACTGCCTTCTTCATTTCTCTGCACGAAGCTTTCCAAGGGGGCAAGGAGCGCTCTCTCGCCCACCTGCCCTTCGGGGGGCGAAGGGAGAGGCTGCGGTGGTGGGGACGGTGCCGCCATTGGGGGGCGCCCTGCCCACCTGCCCACCTGCCCTCTTGCCCACCTGCCTTCTTGCCCACCTGTCCTCTCGCCCACCTGCCCTCTCGCCCACCTGCCCTCCCGCCCACCTGCCCCAGTGGCAAGCGCACACTAGCTCCGGTAGGTGCAGCAGAGCAGTGACGTGCAGCTACTCCTTTTGCTTTTGATTGCAGATACTCCTTTTACCTTGTAGGGATACCAGTAGGGATACAGATGTCTTACAAACCAGAAAGGTATTGAACCCAAATAGCCGAAATCAACTAACACACAATATCCACCACTTCACACGAATGGCACAACAGCACCATCACGACAGCCTTTCCCAGTACTTTTCCCAGTACCTTCTTTAACAGCAGGGATATAGATACTTCTTTTACCTTTTGCAATCACTTTTCTTGTGCAGATATACTCCTTTTATTTTCTTCTTTTATATCTCGTTATGTGCAGATCTCTTATGTGCAGATCTCTTTTATATCTCTTTCTTGTGCAGATATACTCCTTTTATTACCTTCTTTTATATCTCCTTTTATTATCTTCTTTTAAAATGAAGACCGGAAAGGTAGCAGAGGGGGGCAGCGCACCAGCTCCTCGATGATGTCATCCACCCTCTTGCTCTTCTCTGCGGATGAGAGGGTGGCGGGCAGGCGCAGCTGCGCACTGAACATCAGACACTCCCTCACCTGCACATGCATGCACACGCATGCACGCTGACTACTCATGTCCTGTGTCGTTTGTGCAAGGTCGAGCTAAGTTGTCATGCGTTCATAAGTTGTATACATGAGCCATTCTATAGAGTTATGCCTGTAACTTTACACACTACTCATGTACTGACGATGCATGCACGCTGACACACACTCACGCACTTGCGAGTGATTAAGATGAACCTCAAACTAACAAGACAAATATGTTATGCCGCTGCTGTGGACACCACCGCCAGAATAAGGTGGCTCAAAGCAGCAACAGCAAAGGTATGCATATGTGTTCGTTAAGCCAATATATACATCGTGTCCCCCGCTGTGGCCCGGCACCAACATGTGATGGCGACCTGCTCTGCCGCAGTGTACTGGCTCTGTGGCCGAAAACCTAACTGGGAACCAAGCCACACACAGGAAGGGCTTCAGACTCATGAGGCCTCAGCAACACCAAAGGAGTGGAACGGAGGAGGACAGTACCGAGCAACACGGGGCCGGGCAGACAGAGCCAAAGGACTAAGAGCAGGACAACTAGCAGAAGAGGCGTGCAACGAGCATCCTTGGCAATAGCCTTGCAGATAGGGCGCACACTGTTTCGGTGACTGGAAGATAGTCTTCTTGTGTGACGTACGCAATGCTCTGCCTGAACTTCAGTGGCTCTGGTGGAGCTCCGTTCACTCTCACTGTTCCTTGTATGTGGTAGGCGGAATTCTGCTGTGTGCGTCCTGCCAGGACATCCATCTGCAAATGAACCATTCTGAGCGCCTGAAATCAGCTTATTGTGTCCTGAAATATCCTTTTCAGGACACAAGGAGCTGCCACAGCAAGGATAGTAGCTGGCATGTCCAATGATAGAGCCACCCTGCTACCTTCCTGCGTTTGATTTGTGCTGTATTTCAATACGATGCTTTCATTCAGGAATTGTTTGTCAAGGAATAGTTAGGCAATGTGCCTGCAACTTGAATGGTTTGCCATTGATGGCGAACTGTACATCAAGGCGCACAAACTATACGGCAGCCTAAGATAGGACAAGACGCACAAGTGTTGTCTTTCCTGCGCCTGATGGGCCCATGATAGAGGTAACACGGCCGTTCTGCACTCGTCCAGAGACATTCTGCAGTATTTCAATCACGTTGCCGTCCTTGCCTTTCACCTTGCACGACAGACCACTCCAGTCGATGTCGATTGAGGTATACTTGCTACTCATGTTTGTGGTACGGAAATTGTGCGAGGCAAGTGCCGTTGAAGGTGCACCTGTCAACCTTCACGGAACATGCACATGGCCTGTCTTATGTCCCCATAGGAAGCACAGAGACAATCCTATGCCACGCGCAACCTAAGCTTTTCGGTTCAGCATCGTCGTTTGCTTCCATGCGCCTCATCATGAGCGGTGCGTCGGAGCTTGTCCGAGGCGGATGGCGAGCAGAAGCATGTCGATATGATAGACTCTATCATGTCACGACAATGCAGCTGCGCATCTTTTCGGCCCCCCGTCGTATGAAATATGTTCTCGCTAGGCTACTGGTTGGAATGCATGTACACCCCACTCAGCGCTTCCGCCCACGCTTGGGGTTGCGTCGGCAGCACACGCTCTGTTTTGAGCCCGGGAACCTGTGTGCACCAATACAGCGTGAATGAAAGACGAATTCGAGATGTACATCATATGTGCCGTGTATACTGGTACTGGCGGGGTCTGTGAATGGTGGTGCGTGACAAGCGAACCGCACAGCTATGGAACCAGGACTGAGCCAAGCCTGCGAGGAAAGCCAGGCAAAGCGAGCAGGAACTTTTCAATGTTCTGGGTCGCTGGGTGAAGTGGGCTGGAAAGAGCCTTCGAGTCTGGCACCTACAAACAAACTTCGTCACTAGTACTCCTCAGTTCACAGTGTGAAAAGTCGTACCCAACCTGTTTCAAGCTCATGAACCAAGCCTAATCTTGTAACAGTATCTTCCAAAGGGACAAAAATAGTTACTTACCACAGACAGAATTATGGGCCTAGCCCTGGCAACACTCCGTTGCAGCCATGGCCAGCAGGGGAGCGGAAGCAATGCTCTCTTAATAACCCCAGCAGCAGGGGTTCAATCGGCCACTCAAAATGCATTCTGAGGTAGAGAAGAGGTTTCATGACCGCAAATCTGTGGATAGGTTTCATGGAAACGGGCATGAGTGTGGCAGCTAGCAGCACAGCGCAGCATGCATGCAGACAGCTAGACAGGCAAGGCTGTGTTACACAAAGCAGCCGCAGTCGTAAGCGTCTAGAACACTACTAGCCTGTTAATTTGTCTCATTAACGTGCCAACGTCTCACTCTTTGGCATTGGCTGTTTCTTGGCACTGCCAAATTGGCAGCCTACCTGTAAAAATGAAAAAGTATCCACCAATGCTCTGGTACACCGACATCTCAGTTGCACCCTTCAGAAGCTCTGCACTGCGCTTCATTAGCCAAGATGCCTACGCTCGAGTGCGAATCTTCCTGCTCCAATAATTACAGACGTACACCTGCCCAGAAACTATCTAAAGCAGGTTTCGGCGGTAGGCGAGCTTCAGGGCCACAAACGTCGCCAGCCTAACAAACACGAGCATTCCGATGAGGATCCCAAAGTTTGCAGCGATGGACAGGCCATCGTCTAGCTGGTGGCCCTCCAGTTGGTCCTCCCCGCGCACGACCTCCCCATCCGGCCCCTTCAGCTCCAGGCCGTTCATCTCGTTGATGAACATTGCAGAGTTTGAATACCTGCATGCATACAGAGTTTGCCTCACACCAACACCAAGGCGAGCACATGGTGGGACATGTTCTCAGAGGTTAGTTGTTTGGAGCATGGTGCGTTTCCAGGACTGATGTTTCTTGCTGCCTGGGTTCTGGCGCTATCATTATTTTTCTGGCTGGCGCGTACATAAATAGGGAATAAGGAAATGTGCTGGGAAAGACTTTCGTGATGGTGCTGTTGTGCCATTCGAGTGAAGTGGTGGATGTTTTTTGTTAGTTGCTTTTGGCTATTTGGGTTCCAGCCTATTCACTACCTTTCCGGGTTGTAAGGGAATAAGGAATAAGGAATGAGTGATTCAGGGTCTGTGCCATACTCGCTTGAGCTGGAGCGTCGGCCTCAGCGCCACTTGGCAGATGAATACAAGAAATCTTAGGGGGAAAGCCACCAGAAACTCCGATGGTTACACTGTGCAGCAGGTCGCGAAAAACCGAGAGGAGGCGCTTTGCGAGGTGGGATTCGAACCCAGGTCGTTGGCGAAAGCGGCAGATGGTTGCGTTGAAGGTCAGACCCAAACCAGCAAGACCTTCTTACAAACCGGAAAGGTAGTGAATAGGCATGAAACCGAGGTCAGACCCAAACCAGAAATCATAAGTAAATAGATAAATTATTCGGGGACTACGCCAGAATCAGTTTGAGTGTCGGCCTCAGTGCCACAGTGGCAGATCCATGCAACTCCTGAAAGGGGAAACCACCAGAGACCCTTTACGCACCCAGCTCAGGAGCTCGAAGAAAACACAACAGTGCTTTCTTTAATATAGTATCTGGCCACACCGGGATTCGAACCCGGGACCTCGTGTAAAAGCGCGTTGCCGCTTTTACACGGCAAAGCGGCTGAGTGTAACTTCAATCCCAAGACCAGCAAAATGTATACTTCTCATTCATAAATTAGAAACTCCTGGCGAAGCCACTGCAAGGTATCAGTGCCAAAGAAGCAGTGGATAGAAGTGCACACCTGAGGAAGGAGATGTGCTGCACCCATTTGTAGTACACGGGCACGGAGGAGGTCAGAAATCCGGTGAGGGACAGTAACAGGATGAAGAGAATGGAGGCCAGCACAATGGCCACGTCTCCAGTGGGCGAGATCATAGCAAACATCATGCCCAGGGACTCTGATATGAAGAGAGTGAGTGCCACGCACGCCACGAAGATCAGAAACTTGCCAAAGTCTGCCTGGTATCCGAACATCAGATAGCAGATCATAGACATCTGCAGGACATGAGCTTTCCCTCTGCCTCTGGAACTTTGATCTGATTAACGTGCACTTGTGCTGAATGGGAAAGAATCAGAGCACCACACGTGTCGCAAACCAGAAAGGTAGTAAACAGGCAGAAACTTAAAAGATCACCAAGACTCAGCATCACTCCGCTTCAATCGAATATCAGCACAGCATTCCAAACAGGATCACGAAGCATTAAAGTTATGCGTAGCGGTGTGCTGACGCAGGGAGTTCAGGAGCATGCATGGGGCATGTGATGAGCAGAAGCTAGTTGCAGGCACAGCTCCATAGAATGGCTCATTTACCAGCGAATCAACGCATGTGAGGAGCAGAAGCTAGTCAGGGACCACACAATGCAATACCCCGGAAGGGCTTCCGGTTTGTGAAACATCTCCAGGAAAGGCTTCAGACTGAAGCAGCCCTAGAGGGCCGGAACTAGGAGCGGAAGCAGGAAGGTAGCAACGCGGGCCCAAGGATGCAACGGCAAACATCTCCGAGAACAGCACAACAGTCCACACGCAAAAGGGTCATGTGCACAATGGACATGCATATGGGTGACGTAGGGCTGTGGCAATATACGATTGTGCATTTTCCACATCGTATATTTCCATACACCTAACAAATCAAAGGCTCTTGGGGGGTGTAGTGCCCATTAAAGAGTGTCAATATCCCCATCAAAAGGATGATATACAAAAGTATACGTTTTCTTGCCTGCCCTCAGTATATTTGGTACAGGCCTAGTCATGTGTGTACATGCATATGGCTCATGTGTATGGGAAAGCAATGCGTGGGGCACACCAGCAGTGCAAAGAAGGTCTCCACTGGTATGAGCACGAGGGTCTTGGCCCAGAAGAACACCCCTATGCCGTACACGTTCTGGTTCACTTCGCGCTTCACAAGCACGCGCTCATCCTGCCACACTGTGATCACCGTGAACGGCGGTGTGAACGCCGTAGTCACCAGGATAAAGAACGAAGATGCGGCGCGGTCGAACGTGCCGTTTTCCGCATCATTCGTAATGTTCCAGTACATTCCCCCTGCAGTGCACAGCTGAGCGGTTGCAAGCCTGCCACGCAGGCACTCGTGGTCGCACAGGGCACACACTATGTCTGGAGCAGCTGCTGCTAGCAGCTGCACTTGGGGCGGGGGGGTTGGCATGCCATGGCAGCAGCTGCGTGGCTACAGGTGCTGCTGCAATGACGACGAGTCGTCATCACAGTCAACTAGGAGACTGTGAGACAGGCAGGCAGAAAGAACGAAATGCAATGCAGGGGGGGAGGGGGGGGGAAAGAATAAAGCGAAAGGGATGGAGGGCTGTGCCTGTGCCTGCATGTTCCTAGTCAGTAACTGGTGCAAGCAAACTGCGAACATGTACCAGCTGAAGATAACTGAGAATTGGTACGAGTTAATAAATGGGATCACTACTGCCAACTAGTACCAGAGAACTGGCAGAGATCACACAGGCAGGCACGGCGCATGCCTGTGCCAAGTACAAGCACACATCACACACAGGGAGGCGCACCGATGAAGAAGCCGAGGAAGAGGTACTGCACAGCCTCCCCCACAAGCATCACAGGATGCCTCCTCCACGCCCTCACATTCCTCGCACAGAGGTACCATATCTGCTTGGTCACACTGGCAGTTGCCCCCTGCATGGCCTCCCACATGCATCCACCGTTCAGGACACTGTTCAGAAATGACACCACGTTCCGTCTTGTTTCTGCAGGGCCCTGCTGGTGTGATGATGATGACGATGATGATTGATGATGATGATGATTGATTGATTGATAGGGATGTTAGCTATTCTCTCTTAGTCTAAGAGGATGTTGGTGGTGCGTTCCCCCGGCTTGAGTCAGTCCCTATACTCAAGTGTCATGGCTTGGTGCACCATGTGGGTAGAGA